>VDFB02343378.1:0-33154 GCA_007258455.2 Sequoia sempervirens | reverse complement strand
TAATAATGTTATCCATTAAAAAATTGATCACAACTTTACTTGTTGCTTACTTGGTTGGGACTGCCTCTACCCATTCAATGAAGTAATCAGTAGCTACTAGTATCCACTTATGTCCTCCACTTGATTTCTCTTGTATCTCCCCAATAAAATCAATCCCCCACTAATGAAAAGGGGCTTCAAATTGCAAAGGTATAAGTGGTAAAGCTCTCAGATACTTCATTTTCCCTGAGAACTTCTGGCATGCTTCACATCTTCTTACGCATGAAAAGGAATCATTAAATACTTTTGGCCAATAATAACCTACCCAAAGAATCTTATGTGCAATTGTATTTGCAGAATAATGGCCTCCATAGACCCCTTCATGCATCTCTCTTAAGACATGCTTGTATTGTGACTCATCTGGACATAATAACATCTCTTCCATGTTCTTCCAAAACAAATCACCTTCCATGAACACATATTTAGATTCTCGCAACTTCAAAGTTCTTCTCTGATTATCACTTAATCCTTTAGGGCATTTCATGTACCTAAGGTAATACATGATGTCTGTATACCAAGAAGTATGCTCAATACTCACAATTTTATTTTCTTCCTCTTCTATATTACAAATTTGGTTTGATTCAATATTTGTTTCTGCCATTAACTTGGCCAAACCCTGACCTCTCACTAATTTAGTGATTTGTATTTCCATATCAAATTCCTAAATTTTACTAATCCACCTGTATCTCTTCCCTATTACTTCTAACTATTTCAAGATATCTTTGACAGTTGCATGAGGGACATAAGAAATCACCTTAGCTCCAACAAGATAGAGTCTAAAAGCCTTTATTTCTTTTACCAATGCAAATGCTTTTTTTTCTGTTATATCATATTTCAATTTTGACCCCTACAATGACTTGCTGAAAAAAGACACAAGTTGCTCATGACCTTCCTCATTCTTCTATAACATAACAACAACTATAGTGTGCAATGAAGAAAATGAAAATATTTGAAAGGGTTTTGCAAAATCTGGAGATTTAAGGACATGGGCTTCTTTGATGGCATTTTTAATAGATATAAAAGCTTCCAATCCTTCTATAGTCCAACCTATTTTTTGTCCTTTCCTTAGCATTTTTTATATGGGCTTAATAATCTCAACAAAATTAGACACAAATCTCCTAACAAAGTTGATATGTCCAAAAAATGATTGGATGGCCTTTATAGTTTTAGGAATAGGGATTTGATCTATGGACTCAACCCTCTCAGGATCTATTCTAATTCCTTCCTTTGACACAATATGTCTTAAGATTTTACCTTCTGTGACTGTAAAATGACATTTTTTAGGGTTTAGACTAATACCATATTCTAAAGCTTTAATAAATATTTTTTCCAAATGTTCTACATGATTTTCAACCCTTTTTGAATAAATGGTAAGGTCATCTTGATATACTACCATTAAGCATTAAATAGGTCTAGAAATGCTACATCCATAGCCCTGTGAAAGGTTTCTCCTACATTTGTTAGACCAAATGGCATTCTCACATAAACATATGTCCCCCATGGCGTTGTAAAAGTTGTCTTGTACTGCTCAGATTCTTTAGCTTTGACCTAATTGTAACTAGAGAACCCGTTCATCATGGACAATAGTTCACACCCCGTCACTTTATGTAGTATAGCTTTCATATTGGGTAGATGGTAATTGTCCTTGAGGGATGCCACATTTAGATTTCTGAAGTCCACACATAATCTGATATCCCTATTTTTCTTCCTCATAGGAACCAGGTTTGAAACCCATGTTGAATGCTTGATTGTTTTAATGATACCCCCATCTCTAAGCTTTGCCAATTCCTCTTGCATTTTTGGTTCCAAATTTGGGTTAATAGGTCTTTACTTCTACCTAAATGGCTTTGCATCTAGTTTCAACAAGATTTTGTGTTGAAAAAAATCCTCCCTATATGCTTTAAGATCTTCACAGGACCATGCAAACACATGTTTATATTTTCTCAATAATGCAATCAACATTCTTCAAATTGTTGGGCTTATTTTCTTTCCTATATATACTTTTCTTGGTGCTAGCTCAGTCCCTAAATTGACCTCTTCAATATCCTCCCTCTGGACTAGTGTCTGCTTCATGAGGGACTGATCATTTCCATCATATACCCTCTCCAATGTTACTATCCCTTTGGGAAGCTTATTAGTTTTCAGTTGTAAGACCTCCTTCCCAAATACTGTCTACTTTCCATCTACTTCTTCTGCAAAGGAATTGAAGTCAACTTCTTAAGCTTCATATTGATCTATACAGTGAAGAAATTTTAGGAGGTCAGTATCATCATTAAAAACCTACCAACTATATATATTGTCAGGAACAGTGGGTCTTGTTTTAAACTCAATTTGAGACACTCCAGCCAGCGTAATGTCATCTATTCTTAGTGCTACATTGGTTAAAAAATCTGCAATTATATTTTTTGACCTATGTATCCACTCAATGGAGAAAGCATCAAACAACTCAATTGTATCCCATACAACATTCCTATATTGCTTTAGTCTCTTATGTTTTACTGCATATTTTGATTTAACTTGAGAAAAAACTAGCTCAGAATCGCCTAGAATAGCTAGCATCTTGATCTTATGTTTTATAGCTATATTCAAACTTGTTAATAAAGCTTCATACTCTACCACGTTATTTCTTCATTCAAATGCCAACAAAAATGAATATTTAAATGTAACTCCTTCAGATGAAACAAATATTATTCCTACTCCATTACCTTCTTGGCTACATGCTCCATCAAATTACATTTTCCACACACCATCATAATTTTTTGCAACATGTTTATCAATTGGATTAGCATTGACTAATTTTGGTTGGGCTGGTTCTATCTTAAAATTCCCAAGATCCACATCAAAAAAAAATTGACTTGATCTTGAGGTACACAATCTACAATTTGGTTCATCCTTGGCTCCCTGTACAACTTAACTTCCTAACCATTCACTGGAATTGTTGCATAAGACAAATCAAATTAGACATTTCCCTCAACTGTTGTCATCCACTCTCTTGATAGAAGCATCCCAAATTGAGGAGGGGTATAAATTATAGTTATATATATATTATATACCACCTGAGGATAAGCAACTAATTTGACTTCAACATCTTTCATAACACCTACTACTAGAACAGGTCTACTATCCGTTGCATAGAATTTCCCTCCATTAGTATCCACCCACATGCCAAGTTGTTTCATAACTCCAACTGGCATAATATTGATAGCAACACCATAGTCTATCAAGCAATTCCTCAATAGTTTGTTGTTTATAAGTAACGTGGTGAAAAAAGGATCAACTTGTGGGGAATTTATTAATACATCATTTAGGAAAACTTCTAGGACACTCACCTTCTCTTGCTTATTAACCATTTTAGTGGCTATCTTATTTTTAGAACTTGTATTTTTCTCATTTCCATTTGATATCAATTGAATAGCATTATCCCTATACTCCTTAATTTTCATCATCTCGAGCAATGAGACAAATTTTTTTACCTGAGATAAAGCCTGAGTGAAATCAAAAGAGGAACCATCCACCTTAATCATTTTCTTTTTCTCTAATGTTTCTCCTTTGTTTTCTTCCTTTCCCCTTTTATTCAATAGACCAGTCTTCTTCTTTTCTTTATGTAACTCTTTATCCTCCTCCTTTTGAACAAGCTTCTATTCATTCTTATCATGTTGCTTATTTTCTATTTTATTCAAAACTCCTTGTGTTACCTCTCTATCTTTCATAAATATTCCCATGGGGACACCTTCCTATTCATTCACAGTCTTATTTCTTAACCAATACTTTATTTTTTATTTTTCAACTGCAGCAATGGTTAACCTCTTTATTTCCTCTTAAGTGGGTCTCCTCATATTGCATTGAGCAGGCCCCTCAACAGAGTGTTGTTCTACATGATTTTCTTCAGAATCAGAAAAAACTTGTTCAACCATGTGGATATTGCACCTTTGATTTGAAACATCATACTCATAGCCTTCATCTTCTAAAGATGAATATTTCTCCTCAACAGGGTGAGAAGTATTTGAAGTCAAATACACTGTGTGATCCTCTCCACTGTTACCTACTAACATTCCTTATTCCTACATTTCTTGGGCTACAACGTAGTGATCTGGGGAATTTGGCCCATCACAACCTTCACACCAATGATTATTATTGACCATATATGCTCCCTTCTTCCTTAATGGATCAGGTGTTTCTTTGTTCTTGGGTCTATCTATTACAAGTTTTCCATCCTTCCAATTTGTACTATAAGGCATGTCATGTAACCTAGGCCTCTCATTTTTGTACGTGTTCTCTTATTTGTATTGATAATTATTGACTTGCTGAGGAACCCTAGGATTATCTTTCTTACTGATCATACCAATAGATTTCCTATTGTTTTCAATGGTTAGTGCTATCTTTTTGGATTTAGCTAAATCTCTTGGAAACCTATTCCTCAGTTCATACCCTATTTTTGGATTGAATGCTTTCAAATAAACACTCAATGTTGCTTGGTCTGTCAATTTTGGCCCAGGTGGTATCTTATTCTACAATTTGTTGAATCTTTGATTAAAATAATAAATTGAATCATTCTAATTTGTTTGAATCCCTACTAATTCATGAAAAGCAACATCTAATGCACATAGATTTCCATACTGTTTGAGATATCGATCCTGAAATTCATGGATAGAATCAATAGAAGCTGTTGGTAGGCTATTGAACCAATCCCTAGCTTCTTCAGTGAGTGACATCATGAATAGTCTCATATGTAAATCCTCATATGGAATATCCAAATATTGGACAAAAGCATTAAAACTCCTCAAATGATCTTCAACAATAATTGCACTACTCCTTGTAAACTTAGGAACAAGACTTCTCCAACTACTATCCATAGGGTAAGGATATAATTGAAACCTTGTCAAAGCAAACTGTCTAATCATTGTTGTGTATTTCCGAGGGGAAGGGTTATGTAGGTGTTGATACTGGTACAATGGATTATTGTATTGTGTATGAGGATGTGCCACATATCATTGACCATGAGGTGGTTGTGCATTTGTATATTGTGAGGTGGTATGTGGTGGATGGTTTCATTTCTTTTATTGTTTTCCTATCTCATTTTGAGGAGCCATTGATGGATTTGAAGGAACTACATCATTATTTCCCTACCTATGAAGTGGTATATACTTTGAAAGACTAGCTTTTTGAGCATCAATTTGGACTTTCTGCAATTTCAAGTCTTGGATTTCTTTTATCATTTGGAGCTTCTATTGTTCATGCTCTGTTTTTTCTCTTTCTACTTCTTGTTTCTAAAACTCTAACTGCATTTCTATTTCTTTGTGAGTCAAGAACTCATAAATTTCTTGAGGGGTTATATTATCAATGAACTCATTTTGGTTACCCTCCATTCACTGATCATTTTCCTGTTGATATTTGATTCCTTCGGCTTTGAGTTTAGCATCAAATTTTTCCTATTTCTGAGGATTATAAAAATGTTTTTTTTTTCTTCAGGGGTACAAGGTTCTCCTCCTAAACTATCTCCCCATGTATCATAATGGTCATATGTCTCACAATGTGGTCTTGATGCTTTGTCTTTGTTTGTTATGCACATGTCATTAGATATCTTCTTAACCTTATTATCCTTATGTGGCAACTTATTGTTTCCTATGGGACTTCCTTTGTGTTGGGATCTTCTACCATTCATATTGAATTGATGCAATGTTATTGTTAGAGTCGCCACTCATCTTCTTAAAAGTGAGAAATTATTTATTGTTTCTAATTCCTAACAGAGTCTTTACAAGATTTTTTACTCTATGACTAAGTCCCCAACTCTGAGTTGATTCCCCACTAGAGTCACCAATTTGTTAGCTCTCAAAAATGCAGGCAAGAATACCTCAAGAGGTTACCAATATCTTGATACATTTTAGGGTAACAGACAAGGCCAAATGATTTGAACCTTCTTCTCTTTAGGTGCTTTAGACCTAGCCAAGTGTACATATGTGAATGAGGCAAGCTTGACATATGTTTTATCTCCTTAAATTAATTTACCGATGGGAGTGGATAAATTATTTTTATTTTGGTATAGATTGTATAAGCAATATCAAGGCTAAAACTAATATGTTCAGTTCACAGATCTGAAAAATGAATAAAACTAAATGATGGAGTGATAGAGAATAGTGCCTTACTAGGTGTATGGTGTCAAATGAAAGATCTAAAATGAATAACTTCTTTCTAGCATATATGTTAATTTTTTGGCATATAAATTTGAGTTTACAACTTGTATAAACATGCAAGAAAATGATTACAAAGTTCTTAATGATCCAAATGAGATTCCCTAAAAACTATGATTGACTAAAAGGGTTTAATCTTTCCTTGAAAGAACCAGTTAATCAAACCATATAGATACAACAAGTGTGCAATGATAAATTGAATATATGCTTGTTATATCAATTTAAATAACTTATAAAACATCAACCTCGGAGACAACTTCAACAATACTATCAATTAACACAACAAACAACTGATAGCAAAGATACTCCACCACATCAAATGATTTTCATTGATATCTCCATAGTTTCAAACATGCATCATAGTCTCATGATTATCAACATTGTAATCTACTATATCCTTTTCCTATTTGCTATATGTCTTTCACTACCAAAAATGGATACTTATACATCAATTACTTGAAAGGACATGTCCTTCCAGAAATGTCTTATATTAAAACAATAGATTAGGAAAGGTAATTAGGCTCTGTTAAGCCATAAATGAGTCTTCAAGTGGTCCAAGTAGTCCCAGTGCTCTTCCATATCTACATCTCCCAATGCATTCTGAATTGTGATCTCCATTTTCACCATCTTCTCATTCTGTTCACATGCTTCATCCAGTGTTATATCTTTCGCGGTAGTTGTCTTCATATATTCTTACAATATTGACTCACTTTCACCTTTCCACCTAGTCATTTCTTTTAATATTCCTCTATCATCAAAGAATGTTGTCAATCCCTTTTTGGTGGCATCAATTAATCCCTATGCATCCCCTCGCAATTCTTCAAAGAAGTCTCTGTGCTTATTCATAAGATGATTTGAAGCCCCAATTGCCACATTATCAAAAGCATTTCTTGGGTTTATTTCCTGGAGCTTCTCCAAAATCCTACCATCCATTCTTTCATGTTCTTATAATGCAACAAAGTTATGTGAGTGTGTTCCCCAGAGCTTCTTCAACCAACTTGTTAGACTGGATTGCCTTTTCTTAATTATTGCTACAAGTGCATCATACTTCCCTTAAGAATATACACTTGATCCTTCCCAATGATCTTTTTCTTGTTAACTTTCACCATGAGTGAGCAACTTGGTTGATCTCATTGTAACTCCTAACAAATATTTCAGGTAGTCATTTTCTCTCACGATTCTCTCATTATTCATTTTGTACATTTCTTTTTCCTTGATCAACATCTGTATTTGAGCTTTGTTTAGTTTTTCTATGTTGATCCCAATCTCTACTATCGCCACAGGATCAACCTCCCCAACCTTTAGATTCATAACATGCCCGAGTGCATTCTCAGTATCAATGACAACTAGTTTATTGTGAGGTAGACACAAGGCCCAAATCATTAATGACCCTTCATTTGGACTATATTTTGACCCTACATATACTTCTATCACCTTTTCTGGGCTAAGCTTGTGTGTAGCATTACTATTTTTTAAAAAATTGTCAAACACTAATGTAGAATTGAGATCCAACCCTAGAAAAATCATAACACCATCATTTTCTAATATTTTCCTTCCCTTTTCAGGGGTGATACCCACCATATCTCTATCCACACTCATCTTTAGGTCATTCAGTAACTGCTCTTTATTACCTCCAGTGTGACATCATCAACCATTTCCCTTATCTCTTTTCCCTTTTGTTTGTATAGAAATGCCTTATATTATGGATAATTTATAAATTCATTATCTGCTACAAATGGCTTATACTCTATGTGCCTGGCATCTGTATCTGTACACTCTTCAACACTTAATTCCTTGGCAGGGAAGGTGTAATCTCGAGTTCTCAATCTTGACATATTATTGGGTTGACCTTGTAGCACATTATCCTCAAATGCCTCTTTAGAAGATAATAACTCTGTATCTTGCAACCCTTGATTATATTCTTCAACCACCATTTCTGCTTCTTCTTCTTCCAAGTTCCTGATCATTTCATCAAATTGATAGGGCACATGTTGATACCCTCCAAAGTTTATCTTTTGTTTAGCATAATGGATATACCCTTCTGGATCAAATTTTTTTCTAGACGGTCCTCTTTTATTGTTGTATTGTAGTAACTTATCAAGAATCAAGTTGTACCCCTCCTTCACTAATACAATAAAATCACTGAAGCATAATGTACTAGGCATAAAAGCCTATATTCCAAAGAGGCTCAAATTCATAACACTGGAAAAGTAAATATTTCTAACAATTTCCAAGTATGCAATCATGTCCAGGACTGTTTTAGGCAAAATAAATGGGGTATATTCAAATCCATAAATACTAATCATGGTAGCATCACCCAAACAATACCAATCCCCCCAATTGTGACTAATCGGCCCATTAAAGTCCTTAGGCCTAAGAAACCTCTTTATCTCATTGGATAAAGAATAAGCATATGGATGATTATAAAATTTGTACAATGGATTTACAAAATTCTCCTCAAAGTGTACAAAACAAGAATTAGCAAACTTGCTCTCCCAAAAAATAGTCCATAGTTCAATAGGAAATGACATACCTTCCTTGTCAAACTGTGAAATTTTCATCTCCTAAGGCCACAACCCTAACTCTTATCCAAAATATAATACTATTTGTATCAACAGTGAATAATGCCTAAGATGTAAGATAGAGGCTCCACCTTTTACTACCATCAACCTAGAATCAAGCCCCTTAAAAATGTATGAGGCATAATAAAAAGATCTAGAGTTGTGATACTGAATATCTGCTAAAATTATCATGGGAACAATTGACATATATTTAGGGAATTCCATTCCCAATACTTGGGCTATTGATAAATAAGTATATTTTATATAGGGTTCAAAAAGATCAACATGGAGTGGGGGTCCATCACTATCCTCTAGTGGAACTGGTTTACCGCCCTGCCTAATTCTATGTAGTGGCAACCTCTAACCTTTATAAATTGTGTCCACCCTCCTGAATTCCTTTTCTATTTCTTCACATATGATCTTCTCGTTGCATACCTCTTCCAATTTGAAAACCTCGCCTATTGTATCTTCTGATATATGTATCAATGGTTTCCCAGATGGGTAACAAATGGATTTAAGGTTTGAATTATAATGAGGAGCGAACAATCTCACCAATTCAACATTGACAAATACATTAGGGCAGACCAACTTTCCCAAATTAAGCTTCCATGGATTACATACTGGTTCAAAGCGATTTGTCTAATAGTAATGAAAACTAAATAGTTCATAGCATCTTATCGGGGTCCAAACATCTCCTATGAGTTTAAATTTGTCGTCCAATTTATCCACGTCTGCCCTAAGCTATGTAGATTGTCTAGCTTTGGTTCTAGAGCTAGGAAATTGGTCAAAATGATTCTCAAGAAAATTGAAATTCTCAGGGAATTTACTACTCAAACCTATGATGTTTGAAGCCCCTTTCCAACAATAGGGAATTGATTTCATCGAGGAGATACTAGAAAAATCTACTGGAGGTCACTCATGGACTCTGTTTGCCATTGATTATTTTGCAAAATGGGTGGAAGCAATACCATCAAAGAAGGAAAGAAGCAAGGTGGTAGTTGATTTTCTATTGAATAATATTCTTATCAGATTTGGAGTCCCTCAAAGAATTATCTCAAACAATGCTATGTGTTTTAGGTCAGATGAATTTAAGGTCTTTTGTGAAAGACATGACATACAAGTTTCTTATTCTTCACCTTACCATCCTAAAGGAAATGGTCAAGATGAGTCTAGTAATAAGAGCTTGATGGAGATAATTAAGAGAATTATGGAGAAGAACAAAAAAGCATAGGATTCAAAATTAAAACTGGCACTCTAGGTAGATAGAGTGACTATGAGAAAGGCTACTGGTTATTAACCATTTGGCTTAGTATATGGTCTAGAGGCAAGATTTCCATAGAATAACCTACTCAAAATGTACAAGTTTTTGTAGGAATATGATGAAGAAATCTGTGATGATATGCAACACAAGATAAATAATCTGATGTAGTTGGATGAGTCTAGGAGGGAAGCTCAAGATAAAAACTTGAATATGCAATTGCATATTAAGCACTTATATGATAGAAAAGCTTCTCCCATGAAGTTTGAAGTTAACAACATGGGGTTAGATTGGAATGCAAGAGCTCAAGATAAGGGAAAACATGAAAAATTTTAAGCATTATGGATTGGCCCTTATTTGATAGTTAGCAGTCACTAAGAAGATTCATATTTTCTTCAAAGCCTGACAAGTGAACTTTTTGAACTGCTAGTACATGGATAGTTCTTAAAGCCATTCTTCTTCTTAGCATGTTATCTTCCATGTACGTTCTATTTTGTATATTATGTATATAGGTGTGTTTGCATTTTTTTTTTTTTACTATCTTGGTACCTTGTCTGGGCGGTTCCCTAGTTTGGGTCCTTTGGTTTTAATCCACTTTTTGGTCTACTTGAAATTGAGATTCTTGAGATCTCGCCATGCTTGCAAGAGGCATATGTCCCCAGTCAGAGCCACTAATGGAACCTTAATTATCATGTCCCATCTTAAACCCTTGTTGGATTTAGGAAGGTTTTAGGATTTGTTTCCTTGAAATCACTTGAGTGTTCTATTTTGTTGTTGGATCCCTAGTCACTATTTTAAAAAATTTATCAAGCAACCGGTTCCCTCATCATGGGTCTAGAAACTTTTGTTATAATGATTTTGGGGCTCTTAAGTCTTTTTCTATTTATCGTATCATCCTAGGAAGTCCCCTCTGTTAAAAAAACTTATGAGCACGTGCCTAAAATTTTTCACTTAAGTTAAATCAGCCTTATGTCCTTATCACTCATCACTATTCACTTTTGAGATATATATTTTAAATCAACGACGAGCAATGAGGTGATATCTCTTTGATATCTCTCATCACGAATTGTTCCTTGAGCTTCTAATTACAAATAATGATGAGTGAGGTTCTTAGGGGATCACTTATCGCTAATGATTTTTGAATTCTTAAGGTTGTAATAGCGATAAACAAGGACCTCTCAATTTATGATCATAGTTTCATTGCTCATCACCAATATGTTACGAAGAGATTGTTTTAAATTAGCAATGAGTGAGAAGATGAGTTTCCAATTTCATCACATCTCGCGGATTTTTTTTTAGCACTAACGGGAGGATTAGCAATGATGGTCCCTTTTAAGGAGTTTTCTCTCACTAGCTTGATTACATCCTATTTGTGATATCTTTTGTTCCATTGATTGTTATGTAGGAGTATGTGTCAAACTATCATGCTTACATCTCTTGTCACTGATGGAAGTCAAGGTGCAAAGTTGATTTAGTGAGGAGCAATGGAGATGGATGAGATCAGGAAATGAATAGTAGATCTAAGGGCTGAGATGTTATCACATGAGGTACTTGCATCGCTGATAAATATGGATGAGAATGAAGTGAATCAGCGATTGGTGACAACCACTACATGAAGAGGCAACGTGGCAATATCCTAAGGATTTCGTATAAAGAAAAAAGGAAAGTGGTGAGCTAGATCAATAATCATTGATATAGTTTTAAAGCTGAAGGATCAACGATCAAGCTTTAAAATTGAACGGCTAATTGTCAGTTCGCTCGCAGGAGCTTACTATCAAACATTAATTGTGACATGCTCCTCTCTCGGCCATAATAGAAAGTAGATATCTAGTTTATCGTGCATCCTAATTCACTAGCTAGTGGAGAGAATACTAGAGGCCAAAGAAATTTCAAGGAAAGCTCCAAAAATTATTAGCAACTAGACTGACATTGCTTTCATCTAGGAAAGAAAAAATGATACTTCCTTTTAATTGAGGTAGTAAGGTGAATTCCCTGGAAAGCTGATAGTAAAATTGGTGGAATGTGTAATTTAGTCTTTTTTGGTGATTTCAATTTGATAATTGAGAACTATATAAATTGTAAAGAAATGTGTCATGTTCAATAGTAGTGTTTTATCCTGTCATAATTGTGAATGGTTTTATTTGGTTGTAAGAAATTGTAAACCCTAGTTTCCATATGCATTACAAGCATGAGTGACCCAGAGCCTAGTGAATCCAGTGTATGACCAGAAAGGAAACTAAAGAAAAAGAGTGTCAAAAGACTTAAAACTCAACATGCTTCAGTTGAAATTAACCCTAAGCCAGTGATTGTGTCTAACCCTTTGCCTAATACCCCTACGGCTTCCATGAGATCCAGAAGTGCAAAGAAGGAAACAAAAAATTTTATGGAAGAAAATTTTGGAGGCATCAAAGACGAAGGGACATGAATTGGTAGAAGGCCCACAACACAAGTTTCTTTTACCACTAGGTTGATTGATAATGCTGGAAAAATTGGTGAGAAACCCTAGCCCTAAGGTGGATGACAATTGTTTCGGTATGATTTCAGTAGGGGAAATTCTAGTAAGCTTGCATGCTATTTGTGGGGGTTGAACCTAGGAAAGTTAGTGGTTCCAAATGTGTTTGGGGGAGTTGATTTAATGATGGAGCTAGTAAGCAACTATGACCCTACTGATAGGAAAATCAAGAGTGAGAATGGTGATATAATTCTAGAGGTGACAAAGGATAAAATTTTGGATGTATTTGGGTTAAATCCCAATTATATGACAAATTTTAGGTGTGTAGAATTATATGTTGAATATGTAGGGAGAAAATTTGCATACAGACAAGCAATGCTTGTGCAACATAGGAGCAGGAAAAAGTTCACTGTTCAGCATGTTGAGCCTTTTGAGTGTGAATAATTTGAATATTATTTCAAAAACACTTACTATTGTTTAAACCAAGTGCTAGCTTAGGATTTTGAGGTTAGAATAGCCCCATTTTTGTTGGTGATGGTGGCAAACATACAAGAATATAATTGAAACATTGGTTTTGATTATGCTAATTTTGTTGTTGAATGAATGCATGAGGATTTTCTCAATTTGAAAAAGGAAGTGCTCCCTTTGTCTTTCCCCCATTATTCCTTATTGATTCATATGCTCTTATGGGAAGGAGATTATGAGTGTAAAAGGAAATTAAAATTGAAGATTAGGGACAGTGACAATAAGGCTATCCCTATCCAAATGTGGACATACATTTGGGATCAAGATTGCTCCAATTCCAATTACATCTTATTTACCAATGTTAGAAGACATGGTATCATAGAGTCAACAAGTGTGGCACCTAGATTCAGACTCTCTCTTGAGATCAAAAGTGTTATGCGCCCAGAGGATGTACCGGGCTCTACAACAACACATAATTGGGCTGAGTGGTTTCTACATTCTAAATATACTTTGATCAGGGTTTATGGAGCTAAGGTGTTACCTCATTGTTTACCCTTGTATGTCTTAGACAAATTGGATTTCATGGAGCTCATGTGACAAATTTATATTATGGATTATGAAATGTTTAGAAAGTATAGAAATGGCTTTGTAGTAAATCCTCAATGTACTTTTTCTTATTTTAAGATCACTTCCCTTTTGGGGTATGGGAAATTGGGCATTATGGTGAATAATCTCATAATTCCCATCAATGAGGTTAGAGTTTTTGATCCAAAAAATATTTGTGGAAGGAAAAAGAAGACAAAAGAAATTAGGCATCATACATCATGAATTATTCTACAAAGATGATGTACTAAGGAATTTGACAAGTGATGAGGCTATCATGGTTAGGAAAAGGGATTGGAAAACTATGACAAATCTTGAGGAAAAGATTATGAAAAGGAATGCCTTCTACATCAGTCCATACAATGAAATTGCAAACCCCTTAGAGAGGGCCTTTAACATGATTAGAGATTATCAGTTTGGTGAGTTTAAGGTAAAGGTAAAGGAGGTTATATATAGAGCCCAAGTCCTCTTAGAGCAACAATGACAACAACAAGCTATGGATATCCCATAACAACTTCAAGATGTTCAAGAGGTCAGGGAAGAAAAATTTGCAGAACATGTACCAAGAAATGAGGAAGTTGAGCATAAATTTCTCCTTCCTCATATTGAAGACATTCATAGTTTAGATGTTCCTCCTAACAGGATTGTCAAGTGGCAGTATAATAGAGAAGATGGTGATGATCCCAAAATTAGGAAGTGTGAATAGTTTTTTGCTGATGATAAATTTTTGCAAGCTAAAGAATTTCAGGAGTTTCTAATTCAATAGTGGAGTAAGGACATAAAAGAGAGACTTGAATAAGCTCGAGTCAATGTTGAACCTTTTCATTGGGAGGAAGCTGAGAAAGAAAAGGAAGAGAAGATTAAGGATGAGATTGTAGCTATTACTCCCACTGAAGCTTGAAGAATTGTTAAGGATAGTGGAATCATGTTGTTATGAGGATGTACTATCACAACTACCATATCATATGATGCAGTTAGGAGAGATCCTCAAGCTTTGATATCTGAAGGTCAATTTGATAATAAAGTATTTGGTTTTGCATATAGTCCAAAGTTTCATACCCTTGAAATTTGGTCTATGGCACCTAATACTTGTAAACATGAGGTTGCTAGGCCTATTGAAGAAGTTATTGGTTCACTAGTGGTCAAAAGTTCCATCGACATAACTATTGGCTCTCAATTGTTTTTGCTTTTCCCTTGATGTCAAAAGTGGTTTACTGATATGAATGTGATACGAATGTGATTATATGCTTGGAGGATGTTGAGAGGATGCATTCTCAGCTTGTTTTGATACATGATGATTATAGTTGATTTACATGTTCTTTACACATGGTTTATGGCATGCAATTACAAGTTTCAAATTTCAACATTTTTTTATACATGTTGGTTACTGATATTGCTATCATTTTTTTTAACAGGGTGCTACAAGTTAGATTTATGCTTTTCATGATTTCAAATCACAGATTAGGTATATGGTAGTTGATGTTTGACATGGTATACATAATGAAATTGTATTATTGAACATGTATCTTAGAAACTATGCCCAATTACTTACACATACTGGTAGATATATTTGAGGTATACATTTCTTTTTATATGGCTGCATTTTCATCTGGGCAGACAAATCAAATGATATTTGCACATCTTATGTTTGTACATAACATACAAGATTATTTGTTGTCTTCAAGACACATAGGGTGTCAACATTTGATACATGATGTCATAAAGCATGCAATGTTAGAAGGTTTTGAACAACTTGTTCTTGGAATTCTTGCTTGGTCATATACATGTGACATTATCCAAGTTACTTTGCAAGGTTGAATACTAAATACAACCACATTGTGATCAGGTGATATTGGCATTATAATTTTTTTTGTTTTGAAATAAAGTTTACAAGGAGATTTGGTTGGACTTATATTAATAAGGTTTTGGGTTCTTCCTAATAAGGTTTCAGTTTGTTTTGTTTGAACATATATGGCATCGGGCAGCTTGCATGGAATTTTGTATTTGAGCACAATGCATGTGTATTTGAGCACAATGCATGTGTGTTTGATCACATTGCATCGGTTTTTGATGTGGTAATAATGAAACTGGTTTAATGTTGACTTCCACTTGGAAAGGTGTTTACACCATGCTTTTCCTTGGTTGGCATATCTTTTCAAAAGCATTTGTTTGATTTATATTTCTAAAGAGTATTGACTATACTAAGCATGTGATTTTGATGGAATAGAATTTTTAAAAGTCTTGGCAATGATATTAAGGATCAATATTGTTGTTTAATTCTTTGAGTCTAAATTGGTATTTATGGGACTCAACACTCATGTGACTTCACTTCACTTATTGTGAGTTGGCATTGGCAGTAAATGATGTGGAATGATTTTGTCGACAGTGAAGAATTGTCATCAGATTTAAAAGCATAATAATGGTATATTATTCATTATGTTTTGATTTGTTTCAGACTTCAAAAGATCATTATGTATGATAAAGTCTTCAACAAACTTGGAAGAAAGAAATTTAGGGAAATATCACTGTGAAGGGTTTGGAAACCTAGCTGCCATGAGAATATTGTGTTCACAGTTGTAAATTTGTTCTTCTTGGGCCAAAACTAGAGGATTTAACTGAGTTCTTTGCAAGCATGGATAGTAGGTTATGAGCTAGGAAGAGCTTGGCAGTTGTTAAGTTGTTAAGGAAGTGACAATGGCTCCTTCAGCTGGGCAGTTGCAGTTTACTTTATCGATCTTTGTTTGGTATTTGTTTGATTTCTTCATTGCATAATTATGTATTATTTTTGTTGTTTGAAGAAAGTAAGAAAATGTAGTTAAAGCTTCTTCAAGATTGAAACATAACTGAAAAGTATGTTTATTTTTGTTAAAATATCTACATTTGAGATTAAGAAAATCTTACTAGGTAATGAAGTGATTTTGTTATTGTTGTAATCTCTATTAAAAGAGTTTGTTTAAAAATTAGAAAAGGAAAAGAAGACCTATGGGTTGTAACTAAAATATTTTTAAAAGGTTTGTTTAAAATAATTGTTTTAGGGTTGTTATTTTTTAAATCCTAACTTGATATGGTTCTTACAATTACAAAATTGCATGCAAAGATGCTTATGAACTTTATTTAAGAAGGATTTTTGTGACATTTTCTGAGTTGATTTGCAAGAAAGGAAAAAGAAAATGATGTTCGGTCCATAAGTTGTATTGCATTGAAAATCTCTACATTGTTACTTAGATTTGTATTTGGGAAGATGTTGTCATTCTCATATAACACTCTTCAATGTGCTCATTGAAAATCCTTATGGTCTACTGTTGAGATTCTAGGACTGCATTTTCACTTCTAGGGTTTTAATAATACACTGTAATTGATTATTCATTGTACTTTGTGTAGTTGGTGCTCCTGAAATGTGGAGGAGTTAGTGCTCTTGAAAATTGGATGAGTTGGTACTCTTGTAACTCTGAAAGTTGGTGCTCTAAGGGAATAAAGAGAGTTTTTTGAGTGGTTTTTATTCCCCAAGAGGGTTTTCCACTCAGGACATATAATGTGTTATGTGATGAGTCTTTCTATGATTTTTTTCTTGTTTATCTGACTTTAATAAGTTATCAAATGCATTAATGTTTGTTATCAGTTGTTATTTTTGCAATATTTTGTTGTTACAAGTAGTTTTGCAGTCATATGTTGCAAACTCATTTAAAAGTTTTGTTTAACCAAACATGCTTTGCATGTTGTGATGTAAAGCATTTAGTCCATCACATTACATGTCATTCATTGACTCACAGTTCAAGATTTTTAAGTTTCAATATTCCATAATGTAATAAAGCTATTTTTTGTTTCAATGCTTATCATATGTCATTCAATTGCACAGTTGTTGCAATGCCACATAAAGTTGCATTGAAATCTGGTGGTCTTAAAGTGATTCAAAGATGTTGGTCTTAATGTACATGGTTTTATGAGGTGCACCTATTTTGTTATCATGCTCTGGCTGTTAAACAATGTCAGTCATAGCTTTTGTAAATACAAGATATCTCACACAAGTTGTCTAAATGAACTGAATTAATGTTGTCATATCTTTTCTTACCTCTTTTCATTAATGCTCTCAAAGTGATTACTCTACTTTATTGTCAAAAGAAAGGATATTTGAACCTAATTTTTTTTGTCAAAGTGTAAAAGGTTTAAAATTGTAGGTCTATCTATTAGACACTGATTCAACCCCCCTCTTAGTGTGTCCATACTCCAACAAGTGGTATTAGAGCATAGGGTCCTCATATAGGTCTAATCAACCTTGGATTGATTCTGGTTTTTGGGAGTTGGTCAAACATGTCACACACTATGTGTTTTTGGAAAATTAGAATGGAAATATGTATCATCTCAATTGATATTAATGTATAGAACTAGACCCTTGCATAAGTGCAATCAAGTTCTTTATAAGAGTACTATGGGTAAGTGCAAAAGAAACATAAATTAGAAGAAAACCACTAGTGTCAACTCTAGTGAAGTATTGTCTCAAGAAAAGTCTTTTCTTGTTGACTCTATAAGTGTTAATAAGGAAAATATTGTAGAAGAAAATATGTCTAATATAGATCTTAATGGATTCATAGTAAATATAAATAGATCAGATATAGAAGAGTGTGTTAGTGACTCTGAGGGAGTAATTCATTTTGAGGAAGAACTTATTGCTTCTCTGGATGAGATTAAGAGGCTTAGAAAAGTAAATCAGAAATTAGAGAAGCAACTCCAAAAATATAGGGAGGTTAAGGATAAAATTCTTACAGATCTTAAAAATGTAGAAAAACTAGTTATAGATTGTAAGAATCAACTTGAAGAAGGAAACAAAATGAAGGAGGAGAATAACTTGCTAATAAAAAGACAAGAAGAATCAGATAAATTAATCAATATTCTAAAGTTAGAAGTCTAAGAGTATAAAAGGATAGTAGATGTATAAAATTCTGATTTGGAAGTTAGAAATATTGTGTGTCAAAAACTGGAAGGAGAGGTAATTGCTCTAAATAAAGACATTGAAAGTGTCAAGATTTAGAGAAATCAAAAGTTTGCACAAAGCACCATTAAGCTAAATGAGATGTTGAATAACTAGAAGCATCACAAAGACATTTTTGGTTTAGGATATGAAAAAGGACAAAGTTTAGGAGTTCAAGATGAGTCTCACCATGAAATAGTATTTGCAACAAAAGATGGAAAGAGTTTCAAGGTTAAACAATCACCAAGAAAGAAGATAGATTTAGGTTATCATGTTGTTTTTTAGATAGAAGATAAATGTGTTGATGAAAGGACAAATAGATTATTAATACCTCCATTTATCAGGTATAACTACTTTCAATTTCATGACTATTACTATTGTTGTCATGCTTATGGTCATAAAGCAAGAAATTGTAGGAGGTATGGAAGATATGATAAGAGAAGTTTTGAAATGTCAAGAAATTATGATTTCTTTACTCCTCAAATTGGTTATAATATCACATGCTTTAAGTGTCGTAAACTTGGGCATAAGGCAGAACAGTGTAGGAGTAAGTTGAAGGGATCATTTAAAACCAAAAATGTAGATGCATTGAGAAAGAAAAAGAAATGGACTATATAGGTTTGGAGAAGAAAACAAAACCTAGAAAATGAAAATACTCAACTAGTGCATAATGCACAAAAGGGATCAACTGTTGCCTAAAAGGTCAACATGAGGTAAGGGGGAGTTCGTTATTGTATTACTCTTCAACTCCTTAGAGAAATTTTGAAGGTGTGTAGAATAATGCTTGTATTACAGTGATAGTTCTCTATGATGTTACAAACGTTGCTAACTTTAATGAAGGAGTAAGTTGATTTGCATTAATAGAACTTTTTTTTTTGTAGAGAACAGGTGACAAACTTTATGCATATGCAAACCTTTGAGTGATGGTGTAGTCTTTATGGGTGAATGTTTGTTTGAGCAAAAATCTTATCTCTTTGTATTATTTTTCAGTAATCAAGGTGTGAGCTATATGTTTTATGGATTTGATGACTTGAAGTGAGCCTTTATATATGAAACAGTGTGGAGACTGTAAAATATTAATTTGTGCATATATAACATTTAACAAGTTGTTGTAACAATGATGGGATCTTACAAAGGAAAAAAAAAATATGTTCAGGACTGTCATGTGATTTCTATGTCATTGTTTTACAATGTGAGCATTTGTTTCTCTTGATAGTTTGTATCTTGTCACATGGTATCTTTCCCTGAGAATGATGTTCATTGGTCACAATGAACAAACAAGGACTGCCAGGTCTTGAAAGCAAGCATTTAACATAACAAGTAGTGGTGGTACACGGTATTTGTTTGATTGATATCAATAAATTCATTCTTGGCTCTTAACATAAGATGTCTAAGCATTGTGATTTCCTAATGTGCACACCATTCTATCTCTATTGTTCTTCATATAAATATTTTGTGATACAGGTTATCTATGCTTGGAGTCTTCATGATAGAAGTGACAAGGGGTTGCATATTTAATAATGAGATTGGTGATAGAACATTGCATTCTTTTGACAGTGATAGTTGTTTGTTATAGGAACATGTTGTTTGTAGTTACAATTTCTGGTTGACATGCTAATTGTCATGTATCTGATATATTTATTGCTAAATATCATGAGTGGTACATTTTAATTAATGTCTAACTTTTTTATCCTTTCATATTGTCAGAAGTTGTTCTCTTCATATGCTATCAAGAATTTTTTCTCATGGTTGAGATAGTACACAAAAATAGAGTTATTCTTTAATGGTTTTCATGCAAATTTCCATGTCATAATTGAATCTTAGGGTGTCAAGGATGGTGATTTTGAGGATGAATGCATGATAATTGAAGGTTTTTGTAGTAAAGGAACATAAATCTTATGATTATTCCTTTCTTGAGATCCATACCAGTTAGAGGAATCAATTTATGTTAAACAAGTGGTATAGTTATGAAGTCATGAGTAGGTGCAATTTTAATGTTTTTCCAAATATTGAAGCATTAGTGGAGAAACTTACTTTGCTTAGTAAAAATGATAATAAAAAATGCATAAAACTCTAATGTGCTTGATGAATGTCAGTGGTATAATTTTTGGTGGTTCTTTCTAGTTCACAAACTAAGTTATTTGAAAGCTCATAATTACTTGTTTTTGCATTGATTCTAAAGGATAGTTGTTAGGATTGTTGATGATTTATGACAGTCATATGATCTAGAGGTGGTGCTAGTATCAAATGATCAAATGTGCGAGTGACAACTTCATGATTTTATTGATTCAATGGTTTTTTTTATAGTGTGCATGGCTAGAGGATCTAGATGTAAGATTGGTGTTCTTGGACAGAGGTGTGATAGAGCTCTATTGGTTCTTGGTGCAAAATAGTAGTCGGGGGAGCCTTTTTCTATATCTTTCATTCACAGCTCTTTTGCATATTTTATTTGTAGCTATATTGCTCTACTTACAGTGGTTTATTGTGTTGGATAATTGGTTGGCTTCTCAGTTGTTTTCATGGCATACATTATCCTCTTTCATCCTTTGTCTTTGATGAAAAAAGGGGGAGAGATGATATGTGTTTTTCCATCAAGGACAAATGGGGAGTTTGTTGGCTCTCAGTTGTTTTCGGTTTGTCCTTGATGTCAAAAGTGGTTTGCTGATATGAATGTGATATGAATGTGATATGAATGTGATATGAATGTGATGATATGCTTGGTTGATTTTGACATCATGCATTCTCAGCTTGTTTTGATACAGGATGATTATAGTTGATTTACATGGTCTTTACACATGGTTCATGGAATGCAATTACAAGTTTCAGATTTCCATGTTTCATTTTTTGATACATGTTGGTTACTAATATTGATATCATTTTTTTTAACAGGGTGCTATAAGTCAGATTTATCCTTTTCATGATTTCAAATCACAAATAAGGTATATGGTAGTTGATGTTTGATATGGTATACATGATGACATTTTCTTATTGAATAGGTATCTCAGAAACTATGCACAATGACTTACACAAACTAGCAAATATATTTGAGGTATACATTTATTTTTATATGGCTGCATTTTCATCTGGGCAGACAAATCAAATGATATTTTCACATCTTATGTTTACACAAAACATACAAGATTATCTGTTGTCTTCAAGACACATAGGGTGTCAACATTTGATACATGATTTCATAAAGCATGCAATGTTACAAGGTTTTGGACAACTTGTTATTGGAAATCTTGCTTGGTCATATACATGTGACATTATTCAAGTCACTTTGCAAGGTTGAATACTAAATACAACCACATTGTGATAAGGTGATATCAGCATTATAAATGTTTTGGTTTTTGCAATAAATTTTACAAGGAGACTTGGTTGGACTTATATTAATAAGGTTTTGGGTTCTTCCTAATAAGGTTTCAGTTTATTTTGTTTGAACATATATGGCATCGGGAAACTTGTATGGTATTTTTCATTTGAGAACAATGCATGTGTGTTTGATCACATTGCATTGGTATTTGATGTCGTAATAAGCAAATTGGTTTAATGTTGACTTCCATTTGGAAAGGTGTTTACACCATGCTTTTCCTTGGTCAGAATCTCTTGTCAAAATCATTTGTTTGATTTATATTCCTAAAGAGTAGCGAGTATACTAAGCATGTGATTTCAATGGAATAGACTTTTTAAAAGTCTTGGCAATGATATTAAGGATCAATATTATTGATTAATATTTTGAGTCTAAATCAGGCTTTATGGGACTAAGCACTCATGTGACTTCACTTCACTTACCGTGACTTGGCATTGGCAGTTAATTATGTGGAATGATTTTGTCGGCAGTGAACAATTGTCATCGGATTTAAAACATAATAATGGTTTATTATTTTTGATGTTTTTTATTTTTTTCAAACTTAAAAATAAAATTATGTTTGATAAAGTCTTCGAAAGACTTAGAAGAAATAAATTTAGGGAAATATCATTGTGAAGGATTTGGGACTCTAGGTGCCATAAGAATATTGTGTTCACAGTTGTAAATCTGTTCTTCTTTGGCAGACACTAGAGGAGTTAACTAAGTTCGTTGCAAGCATGGTTAGTAGGTTATGAGCTAGCAAGAGCTTGGTAGTTGTTAAGGAAGTGACAATGGCTCCTTTAGCTGGGTAGTTGTCATTGAATTTATTGATTTGTGTCTGGTAGTTGTTTTATTTCTTCATTGCATAATCAGGTATTATTTCTGTTGTTTGAAGAAAGTAAGAAAAGACGGTTAAAGCTTCTTGAAGCTCGAATCATAACTAAAAAGTGTGATTATTTCAATTAAAAGATCTGCATTTGAGATTAAGAAAATCTTACTGGGTAATGAAGTCATTTTGTTATTGTTGTAATCTCTGTTAAAAGAGTTTTTTTTAAATCAAAAAAGGAAAAGAAGACCTATGAGCTGTAAATAAAATATTTTTAAAGGGTTTTTTTAAAAGAATTGTTTTAGGGTTGTTCTTTTTAAACCCTAACTTGAGATGGTTCTTATAGTTACAAAAATTGTATGCAAAGATTCTTATGCATTTTATTTAAGAAGGATTTTTGTGGCATTTTCTAAGGTGATTTGCAAGAAAGGAAAAATAAAATGATGTTTAGTCTAGAAGTTGTCTTGCATTGAAAATATCTATATTGTTACTCATTATTGTATTTGGGAAGATGTTGTCATTATCATACAACACTCTTCAATATGCTCATTGAAAATCCTTAAGGTCTACTATTGAGATTCTAGGACTGCATTTTCACTTCTAGGGTTTTAATAGTACACTGTAATTGATTATTCATTGTACATTGTGGAGTTGGTTCTCCTGAAATGTGGATGAGTTGGTACTCCTAAAAAGTGGAGGAGTTGGTGCCCTTGTAACTTTGGAAGTTGGTGCTTCTGATTTGTGTGGAGTTGGTGCTCCTAAACTTTGTAGAGTTGGTGCTCTAAGTGACTAAAGAGAAAGCTTTTCGAGTGGTTTTTATTCCCCAAGAGGGTTTTCCACTTAGGAAATCTAATGTGTTATGTGATGAGTCTTTGTGTGATTATTTGTCATGTTTATCTAACTTTCATAAGTTATCATATGCATTAATGTTTGTTATCAGTTGTTATTTCTATAGTATTATGCTATTACACACACTTTCACAGTCATATGTCGCAAACTTGTTTAAAAGTTTCTTTTAACCAAACATGCTTTGCATGTGGTGATGTAAATCATTCAGTCCATCACATTGCATGCCATTCATTGACTCATAGTTCAATATTGTTATGTTTCAATCTATCATAATGTAATAAAGCTCTTTGTTGTTTCAACACTTATGATATGTCATTCGATTGCATAGTTGTTGCAGTGTCACATAAAGCTGCATTGAAATTAGGTGGTCTTAAAGTGATTCAAAGATGTTGGTCTTCATATACATGGTTTTATGAGTTGCACCTATTTTGTTATCATGCTCTGGTTGTTAAACAATTTTAGTCACATCTTTTGTCAATACAAGATATCTCACACAAGTTGTCTAAATGAACTTAATTAATGTTGTCATATCTTTTCTCACCTCTTTTCATGAATGCTCTCAAAGTGATTACTCTGCTCTATTGTCAATAGAAAAGATATTTGAACCTAACCTAATTTTTTTTGTTAAAGTGTAAAAGGTTTAAAATTTTAGGTTTGTCTATCAAACACTGATTCACTCCCCCCCTCTCAGGATCTTTCCATACTCCAACAATAACTCCAATCCAGGCAGGTGAGTTAACTGCACATGCTGCAATGCTTAGTGTGGACATTGCACATATTTCTTAGACAAAGTATGAATCCTTGGTTAAGGAATATAATAAGGCCTTGAATGAAATAAATCAAATGAGAGCTACTATTCAAGTTACTCAAAAAATAGGAACTCAACCTTCTTCTTCTTCATTTGATATGTCTACACAATATAGGGATACTTTGGCCCTCATAATTGATGATTTGAAGGAAAAGTTAACCGTTGAGAAGGAAAATGTTAGGCAGGCCAAATTGGAGATAGTTAGAGTGGCTAATGAAATTTTTGAGGATGTGCTTAAGAATAGGGTGACCAAGTTGGTCCATAGGGCTAATGATGTGTGGGACATGTATAAAAACATTCATGAGGCAAATACAAAGTATGTGCAAGTACAAGAGGCCTTTAGGAATTAATGGAATAATTGGATTGCTAGGGTAAGTTATTTTAAAGAAATGATGCCAAAAATGAAGGAGGATCCCAAGGAACCCACAAATATTCTTGACATCTTGGAAACTATTGACTCAATAAATGAAGTAACTAATTTCCATGGAAAGTTGGGTATACAACTCCAAAGTAAGTTGAAAATATATTCAAGGAGATGGAGGATCGTGGTATGCCTCAAGTATTGAATTCAAAAGGTGAATTGCATCCATTTGACAACTGGAAGAAAGATTTGGGAGGATTGCTTGAGGTGGCTATGATGTATTTGTTTATCACCGATTACATCTTGCTCAATTCAAACATTGATACAATGGTGGAAATTGAATAAAAATGGATATATTTGTTAAGGAAGCCAAAATTTTAATTGATGCAAGGTACTCCCAGTATATTACTAAGGTGCAGGATTTATTGAATGTGAAATGGCCCACTGAAGAAGAATACAACATTTGGTTGGAGATATACATAGAGTGAATAGGGAGAATAATAGACAAGAGAAGAATAATACATAGCCTAAATATAGTATAGATTAGGCTTTTGATATAACATGGTAAAATATTATTCTCTCCTTAAGTTTAAGTGATTATCATGTGATGCTAATGTGGATTAACACTTTTTGACCTTTTTTCTGCTTTCTTTTCCTTGCTTCATAATTTTTGTTGTTTTGATTTTCTTACAGTTGGCATTTTGAGCACATGTAGAATATCTTGTAACTGTTGTAACAAACTAATGATGTCTTTTACGGTGGGACCTATTTTCAACAAAGAGTTGAGGATAATTTTTCCTCATGTTTATTTTCTCCACCTAAAAACTCAAGCGTAACTTAAAAGGGAATGATGTTGCAAGTGGTCCTATGGGATCATGACATGTGTGCTATCTATTCTGAGGCTTGTTTGCTCCTTCATCTCTATAAGAAGTAATTTAGGACCAGAAGCATGAGAGTTAGAATTTTTTTGAGTTGATACTATTAGTTTTTTCAAGAAAATATGAAGAATTTTTTAGAGTATTTTTTTTAAAGTTTCTTTTGTATTTCATACTTATGCATGTAAGACTAATAATGATATAGCATTTATAATACAGAGTAATATCAATTTCATGGTTATTCTCTCTCCTTGTATGTGTGTTATGAGTTATGATTGAAAGTAATCAAGGATTTATTTCATTTGTCTCTATCATTATCTAATGGATGTTTAGTTTCATATTTTCTTGGGTATGTGTAGGATCATGATGGGCCAAAAAGTGGCGATATGATGGGTATTTGTAGGGTATGTGGCTTACAATTTTTTTTACCCAAATTTGATGAAATGAAAAGGGTTTTTAAAGGAGATTCTCATCTTTCCACCAATATAAATTAAGCTTTACTTTGAATTTAATAAATAATTATTATTCATTTTCTATTTGAATTATGACTAAAGTACTGATTGATAAGCTAATTGAAAAAATATATAGCTTTCAAATGATGTCACATTTTTGGAATCCAAAACATGCATCACATTCTATGCTTCACATACTATAGGATTAAAAAAAGAAAATTTGAAATTCATGAAGTTCTTACCAAGTTAAGGTGGTCAGACATACAAGTTTTTATATTTTTTAAAAGTTATAATAAAAAATTCATAATTAATTATTTACATGGAAAAAAATTACAAAAAAGTATGCATCACATTCGGACATGAGTCCTTTACTTATTTCTAAAATCTTATAAAAAACTATTATCATATTATTGTGGTTAGGGTGGTCAAATAGACACCTACTTCTTATTTTCCCCCTGAAATTTAAGTACTACTATATTAAAATTTCAAATTTTCACCAAATAGATTTAAAAAATAAATAAATAAACCTAGTAGTTTAGGAACTACATTCAATTTTCTACAAATTATATTCTTACATATTTTTGAAATAATATAGATAACTTATTCAAATTTTTATATCAAGTTGCCTAACTCTGATTTTTCTAATTTTTTTGCCACTTAAGGGCCTGATTTTTCCATGATGATCTTGCACATACCTGCTTATTGATTCAATGAATTGATGTAAATGATTATATGAGATTGATAACTTATAAGTACTATGTGCTAAGATAGTTGTAAGAAGTGATAGTCCTAAACATCATAGAGGAGTATTGTAATGCAATATTTCTTGGGGTTATATGTGCTATTATCTGAATTGTTATCAGGTTATGTCAAAAGGTATTGACTCTGTGCTTGGGATAAAGACACTAGTTCATGCAGGGTATTAGTGTTACACTTATATTGTTGATTCATTAACTACTCAATCTTTTAACCATAAAATCTCAGGGGAATACAATTGTTATTTGTTTTTTGTGTCTACTCTCTCATATGCAAAATATATAAAATTGACATAATAAGCTGCCAACTTATTTAATGTTACTATTAAGTGTTATCATGAGAGATATATTTTATTGAAAATGTATTTGATTGTAATTATGAAAGGTATTTAGGTATACATTGTGGGATCACCCTCTTGGGTTTCACAGAGCTCAAAGAGTAGGAATAGAAGTTTAGCAACCTCTATTCATTCGTTGGACAATCCCTTTGGAATTACTGATAATTGGAAATGGAAAAATTCATAGGTATTTCTGGAGATCAGTTTGGCTCTTAAAAAATAACCAACAGTTCCTCATCAGCTTCCTACCCTTCCATAGTAATAAGTGCATCAACAAAGAATAATTCCTATAGGATAGCAAATGAGTATCATCCTTCAACTTTACTAGGTCCTCATGCAAGTGTTCAAAAATGTAGGTAGCATAATCCAAGCCCTAAATTCTGATATTTGTGTTGAATATCAATTGCCAAAGTGATCAAGGAAATCTCCATCTTAATATCATACTCTCTATGTAGAACTTGAAAAATAACATAATAAGTATTCTTGAAATAGTCTTCAAAGTCAAGACAATCAAGAGGTTCCACCTTAGAAGCAACAAAAGGCACACCGTTCATCTTCAGATCACATCTCCTATGAATAGGCAACACACCCTTTCTATTTGAAAATTTACTCTTCTCATATTTATTGTCTAATTTGTGAAAAATAATGGGTTCGGAGGCAGATGGATTCAACTCGAACGCTTCAATTATCTGACTCGTGGAAATCTTCATCATTGGAAAAAGGTTAGGGAACCTTATAATTGCTTTTTCATTTGGGTCATAACATCTAGCCAATGCTAACATCAAGTCTACCTCCACAAATACATTCAGGCACACCAATTTGCTTGTCACATGCCCATATGTTGCAAGCAAGGTGGTTAGCTCCTATCCTTTTGAAATCATAGTAGAATAGGTCCCAACTGCTTTGTGGCACCACAATATCACAGATTTCAGAAGCAACATCCTCAAAATGAGGAGTCAAAATACCTTCACTAGTATTTCTCTTCCCTACATTCTTCTTGATTTCCTGCTCTAGGTCTTGAGGGGGTTCTTCCATAAACCTAGGACAATCTTTCTTAACAATCCTCTATCTTTTGGGCATATTTGTTTCATATTGTTGAGGTTGGTTGCTATCAGTTTTAGGTTTTCTAACACATTTATGAGTGGGTTTTCTATTATTTTTAGCTCTAGACCCACTAGGTTGACTCATTGTTATCTAGCAACGAAACTTGGGTTTTCAAGATACTGAGAAGTCACCCTAAGCAACTTGAAACTACAAGGTTTGTAATGAAACCAACAATTCTATCCTTCTTACCCCAAAACCTTATAAACAACAGTTTCAATTTACGTCTAGTAAACAAAATTATTACATTCAAACACAACAAACCCCATCACTTATAACATTTCTCAACTACCCAATAGACAAACTAACTCAGGAGCCAGAAGATTAGCTTACCTGGGAGTGAATTGGCTGCTCTTTAGAATTGGCTCTATGTGGTGTTTTGATATTATTGCTTCTCGACTCAAAAAATTTCTATGCTCATGCTGACTGCAGTTACCCAAAGAGGATATCAAACAATATATTTAATATCCCAACATTGAAGTTCATTCACCATTAATGGTTGATGGTTCATTCGTGTGAGTGAACTGATGGATAGTCATTCTAGTTTGAATTGATCCTCTCATTTTAAAACATAATCAATGGTCCCCTTTAACCATCACTCATGCTTTTAACAACAATGCTTTAAAGTAGCGAAGGGATCCTAAGAACATGCCATGTAACCATCCACTAACACATAATAGAGCATGGGCCCTTTTTGCTCATCACAGAAGAGTGAGAAAAATGCTTAGAAGTTTAGGCAATGGGCTCCTCCTGGCAATGAATTTGAGCCACCTGAACCATCGCATTTCAAAGAAGTGAACATGAACATGGAAATATCTTCGGTGATGGGCTAAGGAAACGATGATGTGTGAACTCAACACATGGCCACCATACTCTTCATTCTCTCCTTCCATCACTCATCGCTCAAGTTAGAAATTTAAGTTTTGAAATATTTCAATGATGGGGTGATATAACATACCGCCATACCCATCGCTCATTGCAGAAATGAGGTCAAGGGTTTAAAAGACTATGCTAATGAGTGATTTAAAGTGAAATTGCAAGTCATCGCTCGTCATAGAAATGAGCCTACTAGTGAAAAGAAATTTAGTGATGAATGTTGATTTAAGTGAATAAAAAATCCAGCTACAAATAAGATGTTTTTAAAGAGGGGCCATGACTAGGCCGATGAGATTCAACCCCTAAGGTACAAAACATAAGACTAACATCATTCATCATGAAATAATTTCTACCCAACAATCAAAAATGTTAAAACAATGAGGTGAACAATGGTAATAGATGAACTGAAAATAGGGCCAGTGAAAACATGAATTTAAAGGCATAAGTTCTAACTAAGATGACCGGGAACTAGGTAAGACAGGCCAAAAAAGAATTAAAACCCTGAAAGCTTAAAAGCTTAAAACCTGCAAGAAAGCCTTTAGAACTAAAACCCTAACCCCAACCCCTGACATGGATGCAAAAAACCATTACAAGGCACAAAACCAACTCAAAATTTCCAAAACATTATGGAAAGTCTCTATCAGGATCATATTCTAGTTTTTTAGGCATTAAAACATTCATTTCTACATTTCTATTTAATGATCTTAGATTTATGTTTTTGTTTGCTGAATTTTTTGTTTCTTCAATTTGGTCATATATCACTTCATTTGATAAAGTTATTGAATTGTGTGATTTCAAAATTGAATTTACAAGACATTATTTTCAGGTTTTTGAATAGTATAATAATAAAATTACCTTGTTTAGAATATGAAAAATTGTATTTACATGTTACATTCTAGGTCATTGCATTACATTTTACCCTCTTTCCATTTTGGATTGATGTTGAGTTTTTGAAACTTGTATGAGCTTTACAACTTGGTGTCCTATTAGCAATACTATTGTGAGACATAGTTCAAGACTCGTGTCATTCCAGGATACACCATTCATTGTGGATCTTGGGTTTTCTATTTTACTAATAGTGTTGATAATCAACCCCCTATGGATCATAGCCTACATACCTCATTTCCAATTACTTCCTTACCTACAACCAATGTGCATGAAGTTCATGTCCCGCAAGAAAACATAATATTTCTAGATGAAGAATTAAAATTTTTACAAGACTTTGTGAGAGATGAAATTATTGTTTTCCATGCCATTCCCCTTATAGGAAACCTACAAAAGCTACTTAAATACGAACAAGGAATAGAGTATATATGTATCTTTGCTTATCTCATCAGCAAAAATTTTCCTCCCCCTAACCCACTTCCAATACATTACCTATGCATAAGGAAAATGAAGCCACACCTTCTGAACACTTTACTACCCCTAACACATCCTTTTCTAAAAGATGAAAGGACTTGCAATTAGAGGATTAAATTGATGAAAACATAGTTATCATACCAAAGAAGAAGAAACCAAGAGTGCATGATAATAAACAAAAGTATTTAAAATAGTTGTATGAACCTCCTGAATCTCTTTATAACCTATTACAACTATCCAAAACTAAGACGCTCTTGTATTCTGTTTTGTGTTGGAAACTAATCTAATTACCACCTAAACATTCAAACTTGACCAAAAGAGAAACTAATAAAAAATGAATCAAATTGTGCTTATCATAGAAGCTTTTTCCATCACACCGATAATATTCATCCCTTAAAGAAAGTATTGAATATGTTTGCACCCTCTAATAATCAAACATAACTTAAAAAGCATTCACTTTGCTCCTTGCCATGTAATAATTGTAGGATCATACCTCCCTCACTATTACATGTTTTACATTCATTGCAAATCATTCTCTTTATCACAAGGAGCTCATTCCCATCACTCCTCTTGGCTCATCCTTGTCCCACACTTAGTGGGGGCAAGGGGTTAGATAGCCTTGTCCTAGTTTTGGTACTTGATGTTGTACCTTTAGCTAGTTTTCCACCTTCTACATATATTGATAAATATTGAGATGTGGATGACCTACTATAGGTTGACTTGCATGTGCCTTACTAGTATTTTTCTTTATTTTTCGTTTCATGTTTCTTTATGTGATTTCATGTGCGTAATATGATCCCCCATACTATTTTTTTTGGTGTATCTCTCTTTTTGTGCATTCCTCTATTTGTATCTACATTCTTCTCTATGTCAAACATTTTATATTTTCTTTATCTTGTATTTTCCTTTTGGGGATGATGTAAGGCATTGAGAAATTTAGGTATCTTCCATGTTGACCCAAAAGGATTTTTCTTTGATTTCGCTCTTTTTGTGTCATTCTTCCCATTCTATGAGTATTTTGGGAATGATGACATTTATGAGCTCTATAAAAACATTGTAGCAAATATATACTTAGCCTAAATCTGTAGATCCTGTATGTAATTTTTGTAGCAACCCCTCCCTCCTTTTCATGACATAGCTTCATTTCAGAAATATTTGACTTGGCATAGGGATTTTTGAGGAAGCTATCGTGTCTTAGAATTGAACATTGGATACCTTAAACCAATTTCTCACAACAATGGTGTTAGCAACTGCTTTAAAGTGGGGGCATACATCGATAATATCTTTTGAAATTTCTCTTGTTTCATGGTATGATTTTCTTTCTTCTTGTGATATGTCATTTTCTTGGTGGTGTCATTGGGTTTGATGTCCTCCAAGAGTGTGATATTTCTTAGCATATGACATTCCTCTTAGTGGTGATGTGATGCACTGCATTCCCTAAGTTGTGAATGTTTTACTCTTGACTTGTCCTCTCTTGAAAACATTAGGAATGATGTTCCCTAGGAAGGAGACCTTACACGAACTAAGAAAAATGCCTTTGAAAAAAAATTTACCAGCATAATTATTCATAAGTGTTTAGCTTATAACACAAATTATTAAGACCTATCAAGCACAAAAACCTAAATTCAAGGCCACCTAGCATAACGCACATTGCTTGCCTATGGAACCTTTCCTTGTTCATAGGTTCTTAGCATAACATAGCTTGTTAAGCCCTGTATACACCTAAAAATGGTCACATCACAATAGTCGGTAATTAATTAAATATTTTTAATATTTAATTAAATCTAATTGATCACGTATAAATAAATCTAAATAATTTATTTATATTGTTCATTCTTTATTTCGATTAAATAAATAAGTTTATTTAATCACTTTTCTTATCCATCTCTTAATTAATTAAATAAACATTACGATTTATTTATATTAATTATCATATAATCTTGGCTTGAATATTTTATTCAAATAAAGATTAAATAATCTTATCCTCTAAATTCCATTCACAATTAAATATTCCCAATATTTAATTAATTCTTCTAAATTCCATTTACAATTAAATATTCCCAATATTTAATTAAATTCTTCTAAAAGTTCATGCACAATTAAATATTCTAAATATTTAATTGAGTCTTCTATAGTTCTAAAATTAAATATTTCAAAAATATTTAATTTCCTCAAAACTCACACAAAATTAAATAAATTTATTTATTTATTTAATTAATTTGCATTATCTTCAACAACCGTGAAACAAACTTCCAAAACAGAAAATTAATTTCTATGTTCCTGTGCAAGCTTGTTCCTGTGGGTTGAAGACAAGGCTCCATTATTCTCTCCAACCTCCCAACATTCTCCATCTTCCTCTCAACCACTCCATCTCTCACCATTCAAATCTACCAGACAATCTCACAGCCATTAATCTTTGCTAGCCAGGCTCTTGCCTGCAAAAAGCTATAAAAAGGACTGTCGGGTCTTCGAAATCATACAAAGGCTTTCATACAAGAAAACTATAGTCAAATAAATTTCAAGCATCCATAGCATAGTCTTTTAGTATTCATATATTGCAGAATCATTCATATGGCCAATCATCTTCATAGTTTACTTTTAGAAGCATCCATAATCCACAGCCCCTGTGCATAATCTACAGCCCCTGTGCATATACGTATCAGCATTTCACTC
>VDFB02343376.1:0-43990 GCA_007258455.2 Sequoia sempervirens | reverse complement strand
CTCATTAAGACCTCCATGCTACCCTACCCCACCCTTCTCTCTTCCCTGTTCCATCTTTGCCTAGGTTTCCCAAATCATTGTACAAATCATAATCATACACTCTATCCCCACTCTTCTCTCTTCCCTGTTCCATCGCCTATCAGGCTTGTCAACTCCTCATTTCTCCACTTTAACAGAGTTGGAGCAGTCTCACAAGGGAGATAACTCTGTAAAACAAAACAACTTTCTTATGGATCTTGTAATCTACCAAAAATAAGTTTTACAGTCAAAAAAATCTATCATAATGATCTATGTGTTTACCTTGTTGGAGAAAAAGATTCAATTTTTTTAATAGTGAGATGTAAGATACACCCAAGAATAGATCTAAAAATATCAAATTTTTAAACCTTCAAGTCTTTGAGATCATTGCAAATTTGATTTGATTTTTGTATAGTTGGACGGATATAAAAAACTATTGCTTGAAAATGATGTAAATAAAAATGTTATTTGTTCATAATAATCTAAGGGTGTTATTCTTCACTTGCACAGAAAAAAATTGTCTACCTTAAGATAACCGTTAAAATTATCATTTTTTTAATCATAATATTTCATTGTATATTTGTATTTTGTTAAATTGTATTGGATAATTAATGGTTAAGTTTTTTTTTTAAAATAAATTCAACATAATATACTTTCCATGTACTTCTTTTCATCACTTGTAAATCTAAATTTTTGTTACTCTTTGTGATCATCCAAAATAGAGATGATTTTAATCTCTGTGAAATATTTTCATGCATGTTTGAGATCTCTACAAGGTGATGAAAAAGGCCCTAGGGTTTGGTAGGGTTTTGAGTATCCTTATTGTTTTGATGGTAATGTTGTCACTAAGTTCTCTCCTTGCCCAAATATAGCCACCTAAGAAATTGTCATGATGCTCTTGACTGTAAATTACTTTGTTCTCCCTACCTTCTCACTACAGATCTGATTCTTCAACTCTACCAACTGCCCTTCCATCTCAATGTCTTTTCATGCTCTTGCATCTATTCTCTTATAAATTTATTCTTATGACTCTGAAAGGTATCACTAGGTCTATTATGACTGTTACGTCTTTGAGGGTATATTATTTTCTACTATGAACTCTTAGATTGTTGTGACAATTTTCATAATACCGCCATACTGCAAGAGCCAAGAAGACGTGGTGCAGTGTAGCAGTAACATCTCGCATTACCACGAAGGCTGAGCAATAAATTTGTGGTATGGTGGTAAATCAAATACTTCTCTCGCATCCCCAAAAGAGCCAAGAAGACACAATACAGTGTAGTGGTAACATCCTGCATTACCGCGAAGGCTGATTAATAGTTTGGTGTGGTGTAGCGGTAACATCCTGCACCATCGCAAGGATCATGTCAAAACGGTGTGGTGTAGCGGTAACATCTCGCATCATCACAAGGATCATGTCAAAACGGTGCGATATCACAATTAAACTATAAAACGAAATATCACATTTCTTTAGGGATTTTTTTTTAAATAGTTCGCTTGCCTTGTGTATATTGCTTCCACATTTTCATGTATGTCTAGCAGGGCACTTGCAACTACAACATATGAAAAAAAATCCCTGTTGTTATGCTTTGATGGATGTCCCTTCGTTATTATTGGATATCTGATGTGGTGCACATTATTATAGTGTAAGCCTATTTTTCAAATTGCTTCATTTACCATCACCAATATTCTCCATAAGAACATTTTCATTGTTTAAAATGATGGAAATGGTTCACATCTCTCAGAACAATTTCTCTTGCAACAATCTTGGAGATGAATTTAGATGCAGTGTGAAAATCATAACATACTCGAAGGTTCTTAACAACTCCAATAGTTGTACCAGGGGCCATGTTTAACAAACCAAATGAAATTGCTAACTTTTCACTATGGTGGCAAATAAATGATTCCTTTTTCGTCTATTCCATAACATTAAGTAAAAGTCTTGAATCTGGAAATACCTTGTTTCCTTCATTTGCCAAGCCAATTTCTCCAATTTTGCATAGATCTCCCATGTTTGTGGATGTGATATGTCTCCTACACAAAAAAGTATGTACCATTTTATGCCCTTCAATCCAACTACATGTAGGTATCTTTTTAATTCCTCTATCTTTCATCAATCTCCTTACTTTTTGAACCTCACCACACCTACCTGCTTCTACACAAATGTTTTAGAGAAGAACATAAGTTGCAGCATTTTTAGGATCCAACTAAAAAAGCAATGTTGCTAGAATACTCAACCTATATTCATATATAATCCACATGAACCAAAGGTTTAACTGGCATCTCAGTAATAATGTTTAGGGTGTCCTCAAGATAGCTAGCATAGGCATGAAGGTCAACCATGCACACCTAATGATCAACTATATGTGTAATGCAATAAGGGTTACTGACATGTGAAGTATGTGCATCCCTCATCCACTAAACCTGCATGACTGCATGCATCTAGAACACAAGCAAAGCTTACAATGTCGGTGTTCCAGAGTGCTTCATTAATTCAAAGATTTTGAGAGCTTCCTTGCAAAATCCATTTTGTGCACATTTTTTAATCATATCATTTCATTCCATGAGATGACATCTCTTTGAGGCATTCTTTCAAATAATTCATTTTGTACTACATTATGGTGTCAAATCTTTGGTAATTATGGTTAGTTTTATTACATTCAAATTCTGAATTCTGGGAAATTATATATAGTAAATAGATTGATGGTTGTTTGGATAGTGAAATTAGCTCTCTTAGAAATCAACTGAAATATCTAGAAGGATTATTTTAATTAAAGAGGATTTTGTGGTTATTTTTGTAACAATGATTAACAATGATTTTACAGTGCAACTAGCTTGCTATTTTCATTCAAGGTACAAGTCATCAAAGTCAAGCACATACCAAGAAGATGGTACTCTACTTCAAACCCTCAACCTCACTTCTAGTTTAGTCTGCTTACATGAGGATATTAAAAAAGTTCCTAAAAAATTAATATATATCATTTTTTGTTTGTGAAGGAGAATCCTATGAGATTCAATAGGGCAGTGGATCAATATCTAGTTTCTTAAGTAAAGATGATGTCATAGTTGGGAAACTTGTTGTGAAACATCAGGTTAGTAATTTTTAGATGTTAAGGCTTCTCAGTTGGCTATCAAATATTTGTTCTCTTCAACTTAATTTGGAATTTATGTATAAATGGATTCTTCCATGGCGCAGGTCTTTACTCAAACAACACATGAACCAGGGTTGACATTTTTGTTGTCTAATTAAGTTTGATGGCATTCTTGGGCTTGGTTTCCAAGAAATTTTGGTTGATAATGTTGTTCTAGTCTAGTTAGTGTGATAGCCTTCATTCTATAATTTGAGCATATCACCTTTCTTCAACTTTGAACAAGCTTTTGAAATCAAGGGTTCAATATGCATATTTCAGGCCTACGTTGAACACTCTGTTTAAGGCATTTATTGACAAGGCTATAGTTTTTCAATTGATTTATCTTTCTATTGTGTTTGGACTTTTGTAAACTTGCAATATACAATGCACTTTTATTCTTTTTGAATTGAGACTAATAGTATTTTTTTTGGTTGTATTGAAGCACAACTTCATTCATAATGGAAAAGGAAGCACCATGTTGCTCATATCAAATGGCACGTTGTATATAAAGGAGGAAATATTCTATTTGGGTTATTGTTGACTGCATTGAAGGAGAGAGCTTCATATATGGGACACGATCAACACTCTCCTTCTTGGATTCTACACGTTACAACTTGCTCCAAGAAGATTTCCCACATTGTAGAAGTTTTAAGAGATGAAAGGGGCATGTACTCACATTGAAGGGCTTCAAGCATGCATTTCCATCATTGCAAAAAAAAATTGGAGAATTTTATTTCTGCAATCATTTCTGTGCAATATTGTAACTCATATTTTCAGTTTTGTGACTGCAAATAACAATTGTAATACTATTTCTAAGTTGTAATTAGAACACCTTTCTTTTATTAATAAAGTTCATTGATTTTTCCTTCTCAATGACTATCTTATTGTGTGCAATTGATGATTGATGTGTATTTTTGTGTTTTATGCTTAAATCCTCAAATATCAGTCAATTAAAATGACTAACTATACTACTAATTGACATCAATTAATAATTAAATTGACTAAAATTAGTAAACAGTGAATAAAAATGACCAAATAAGTGACCAATTAACAAAAATCAATGACTGATAACAATTAGTAAAAGGAATACACTCCGGGTGCTGGAATACTAGGCCGACAGGGGAGTTTTTTTGTTTTTGGTGAGGCTCTCTGGGGCGCTGGAGTGGGTGTTGGCGTCAGGGATGGGGCTAGTGCTGGCGTCGAGGTTGGTACTGGTGCTAGCACTGGGGCTAGAGGTGTTGGCTTCGGGGCTGGTGCTGGTGCTGGCATCGGGGCTGGATCTAGTAAGAGTATCAAGGGTGTTGGCTCATCTGTGCGTGCACCTAGATCATATATGAATATTAGGCAGAGTTTTTGTGGTTTCATCCCTGTGAAAAACTCCATCACATTGAAGATTAAGGACGAGTTAGTAGAAGAAATAAGTGATAGTGTAGCAGAGCTTTCTGTTCAAGGGGTGATCTGTCAGTTTAGGGTCTTTTGGCCAAGCCTTCCTTAGCTACACTCTTGGATCACCAATGAATGGGAGCCCCTCATCACTGGTAAAGTTCAAATCTTCCCTATGGCCAAAGGTTTTTTTGTTGCTAAGTTTGAAAATACCTTAGATAGAGACAAAATCTTGTGTGATAATTTCTTCAGCTAGGAGGACAAATACCTTCTGATGATTAAACCTTAGCACTCCAACTTTAACCCAGCTTCTGAAACCTTCAATAAAATCCTAATTTGGGTCTGTTTGCCTAATCACCCTCTTCACCTTTGGAATGATTCTCTCCTGGAGGAGGTTGGGGATGCCCTAGGTGATTTCTTACTTGTGGACAAAGAATCTTCTGATCTTTATCACTCTACCTTTGCCCGAATACTTGTTGAAATTGATGTCTCAAAAGGACTGCCCGCTGAGGTTCTCTTAAAATGTTCTAGGGGGTCTTGGGTCCAATCATTGGATTATGAGGGGGTCCCTTTCCACTGTAGAAGATGCTTCAAAACAGGACATGCTGCTGTGTAATGTGGATTTGAGAAGAAGACAAAGACAACTACTTGGTGGAATGGCGCTTCTCTACAACATTACATGGTTGAGAAGAAATCTGATCAACCAAGGAGCTTCTCTGAGGTGGTGGTTTCTGATTCACAAGTTGCTAGGGCTTCCGATTCATAGGTTGCTGGGGTTTCGACTACTGGGGTTTCTCCTTCCTCCGCTGGGGGAGCTACCATGATAAATCATATTGAGAAAACGATTAGACCGGTTTTTGTCTCTACTGATGGTGCTTCGTTTCCCATCTCTAGTTGCTCTCCGGTCATTTCCACACCTGTTCAGGTGAACTTTTTTGTTACCTCTAGGGCTGCGGATTTTCATCCTCAGGAAAGTGATGGGATGGCTTGGCAGGCTAAGGCGGCACAAGTTGAAGAAGGCTGGACTACTGTTACTGGAAAAAAATCTAAACCCTCTGGGCCTTCTTTCGATATGACTCTTTGCTCCAACAAGCGAAACTCTAATTGTAAAACCTAATGGTGTTTGTTTGGGAGTTGGTTTTTTGTTGACTGCAGGCTGTCTTTTCTGCAGTCTGGTCTTTTTGGCTATTTTAAGCAGTTTGGCTTTTTGGTTGTAAAGGGTTCCGGATCCCTTCAAAATCTGTTTTCCCCAATATCAAAAACAAAAATCAATGACTAAATATATCAGTGAATAAAAAAATGACTAATAAGTGACCAAATTATATCAATCAATGACTAAATCAACAACTAAATAAGTGACCAATTAAATATATCAGTGAATAAAAAATGACTAAATAAGCACGACTAAATTATAGCAATCAATGACTAAATATATCAATGAAAAAAATGATTAAATAAGTGACCAGATTACAACAATGAATGAATAAATGAATGACTAAATATACTACCAAATCAATCAATCAAAACAAACAATAAATGACTAAAAATGGTTTAGTCATCAATCCAGTCGCGTTATATGACTAGCAATAAACTATTAATGGTCACATGACCAAGTTCGGTCATTTAAAGCAGTTTTTAGTAGTTTTTTCAGTCATATATTGTTGTTTCTGTACTGGTGCAATTTGGATGTTGACTTGTATTTTCATACATGGCTGCAACATGGAAGTTGGCATACTTTGTGTGTTTGGTGCCACATTTGGATGTGAAAACTACAAATAGGTTTTAAATACATCACTTCTATTTGAGATGTCATCTATAGACATAAATTATTTCACTCGCAACCCCTATTCTTGTAGACTAGGCATTATTTTATCATTGAAGATTACATCCTCGCTACGAGTGACATGTTTTGCAACGGGATCCCATAGTTGATAACCATATTTTTCATCATTGTATCCAACAAAAATGCATCTTTTGGACTTGACATCCAGCTTCATTCTTTTCTCTTATGGAATGTGAACAAATAATTCACACCCAAACATTGAAAAATGATTATAAGAAATTTATTTTCCCAACCATTTCTCCTTCAAAATTTTGAAATCCAAGTGAGGTGATGGACCTCGATTGATCAAATATATTATTGTATTAATAGCCTTTTCCCAGAATTCTTTACCCAATCCTACATTAGAGAGCATGCTAGGAGCTCTCTCCAATAAATTGTTTGATTCAACCTCTCAAATACACCATTTTTCTTGAGGGGTGAAAGGGATAGTCTTAATCCGTAGTATACCACTTTTTGCACAAAATTTATCACACTTCAAAGAACAAAATTTTGCACCATTATCCATTTTAAAGAATTTAATTTTGTGCTCAATTTAATTTTCAACTAATGCTTTAAAATTATTTAAGATGTCAAATACATCATATTTACATTTCAGCATATACACTCAAACTTTTCTAGTGCAATCATTAAGAAAAGTAATAAAATAATTAGACCCACCAATATTAGTTACCTTTGTGGGACCAAATACATCAGAATGCACTAACTCCAATAGTATTTCCTTTATGTCACATCCTTGAGTAGAGAGGTTGATTGTTGGCAAGAGGAATGGGGCCAGTACATTTCAAAAGGATCTATAACCTGGTATTCCCTGAGTAGTCATTTTATACCCTAGAGGATACAGTAAGAGAAACAAGCACATGCAGTAGGAATCTATAAGGGATACATAACCTACAGTGGTGTACTTAGCAAAAGAAATTATTCAAATATCCACAACACATATGTCTTCCTTCTAACTCCTTCCAGAATATATATATATAGTATATCATAATAGATACAATAGGACGGTTCTAGTCTCTACTTCGTTAATCTACTAGTACTATATTAAATTACATTATCATTTCCTCATATATATCTCTATTTCTATTTATTACATAAATATATATACATTTGTTCCTCTGAAGGGATGTGACTTCTTCCTAGTGGTTGTTGCCTCTATCAGTACCGCGGTCTTCTACCAGTATGCTCTATTTTCACCCTTTCACCTGCCAACATCATCCCCCCTTTTAAAATGTCCTCAAGACATGTTGCTCAAGGAAGGATGCTTTGATATTCTACCTTGATTTATGCCAACGTAGCCACCCAATGTGCTTGTGCCTGAAGGAATGTAACAATTTATGCTTGGACTTGGGCTAGCATCTGTGCGGCTTCTAATAGAGCTTTGGGAATCGTAATACTATTGGATATGTTTTTCACTAATCTCTCATAATCAACTAGAGGTACCTCAGCTCATTGTTGATTATCTCCCTCAACTATTGTAGTTGTTCCTTGAGCAGTTCTCTTTGTATGTGGAGTTGTTGGAGCTAGATGTGCAAGTGCTCTATGTTGTCCCTTGTTATGTCAATGGAATCTTGCAAGGGGTCGTAACTCATTTGTTTTATCTACTCCTCTTCTTGTGTTACCCAATCTCGAAGGTTCTTTATTGTATTCAACCATTGTAAGCAAAAGTAATAGATTACTTTGGTAGCCTTAATGTTGTTCTCGGTCTATTGAATTTGTACCTTCAGTTGAGTTTGTGTGGAAGCACATCTCTTGATCAACTATCAAGTGTTTTGCTAGATAAGCTCATTCTGAGCTTCTTTTCTAATGCTCCCCTTTTGTGATAGAAAATCAGTTTGTACATTGGTGACTAGTTGTTGTAACTATTGTGGAAAAGTGAGGGTTTGATCTCTAGAAACCTAAGGAATAGCCTTTTTCAATGTGTCTATGGATTCCTCGAGCTTCTTGATTTTTTGTACTTGTTCCTATAGGAGCTCCTCTCTAGAAGTCGCATGAAAAATGTCTCCCAATTTTATTTTTTGAATTGGTGACATTCTGAAGAGATTCACTTGCGATCTTACTAGTGGTACTTGGAGTAATTGGGGAGACAGGACTGGTTGAATGTGTTGTTGTTGAGCCAAGAAGTTTTTAATTGCGGAGATGGTATTTAAGGGGTTGGATGTTTCCCTGAAGTCACCCTTATCCTTCTGTGTTTCTTCCCCAACTTCTTCCACATTTTTTTCAGTCCTTTTTTCTACTCTTCTTCTATGATTTTTGGAGGAACACTCTCCTGGCCTTCGATTTCTAGAAAAATATTTCCTTCTTCTCTTACTTCCCAAGAATTTTTTTCTTCTTGAGCAACATTTTCTTCTTGTATTAGGCCTTGCACTTGTTTTAGCACTTGTTGCTAGTTTCTATTCAGGTTGTTTAACACTTGTTTTAATTGATCATGATTTGGAGAAATTAGATGTTAAAACAACGTTTTTGAATAGAGATTTGGATGAGGATATATATATATGGAACAACCAAAAGGGTTAGTTCAAGATCGCAATAGGAAATTTATTTGCAAACTTCAAAAATATTGTATGGCTTGAAGCAGTCTCCCATGCAATGGTACAAGAAGTTTGATTCCTTCATGGTGAGCCAAAATTTTGCAAGGAGTGAGTATGACCATTGTGTTTACTTTAAAAGTTTGAAAAATTGTTTATTCATTATCTTGGTATATTATATGTTGATGATATACTTGTAGCAAGAAAAAGTATAGTTGAGATCAACAGGTTAAGGGATCAAATGGCTAGGACCTTTGATATGAAGGATCTAGGAGCAGCAAAAAAAAATTTGGCCATGGAAATGCACAGAGAAAGGGAACATAGTAAGCTTTGGTTATTGTAGTAGAAGTATGTGGAGAAGATCCTCATAAGATTTCGTATGAAGAATGTGAAACAAGTAAATATCCCTTTATCTTCTCATTTTAAGTTTTCTTTGAGTTTGTGTCCTAGTAATAAAAATAAAAGGATTATATGTCTCATGTACGTTATGCTAATGCAATAGGAATTTTAACGTATGTGATGGTATGTACAAGACTAGATATTTCACACATGCAGTTGGTGTTTTTAATAGATACATGGAAAATTCAAGTAAAGAGCATTGGGTAGCAGTGAAATGGGTGCTTTGGTATCTTACAGACACAAGTGATTATTGTATCACCTTTGATGGTTGTAGTGGTTCATTTTATGGTTATGTTGATTCATATTTTGCAAATAAAGCAAAATATTATATTTAGAAAAGATAAAAATTAAAAACAAATATGATTTTTTCTAAGTTCGATAGAGGTTGAGGATATTATATATATCTTGTTTCCTTGAAGGAAAAATCATTGTAATAAATTGTAAATGAATAGCAGTGGTTGTGTGAAGATTGTAATCAATTTCTCCAAGAAATAAGAATATCGATACTTTACTTCGTGGATGTTTCCTTAACATATTGTCAAGGTTTTACCACATAAATTTGTGTCTTGTCTATTGTTTTGTTATTCCATTTCATTTTCTTCATTTATTTTTTGCAACTAACTTGTGTTGCAATATTAGTTGCTTTGTAGGTTTTATGTTTCTGTTTCCACAATAGAATCACCCTGTAGTGCTACTATTTTATCATCAGTATTATAGGATCCTTTCCCTATGGTTCCTCTTCAACTATTTGAGGAGAGTGGTGGCCCTTTTTGGGGATGGGAATTTGGGAATCTTACTAGTTGAAGCTTTAGGGAAAGTTGATGAGAATCAAGGTTGGAATATAGTCACAAGAAGTAATAGGAAGAATGGGGGGAAGAACCAAGGCTCTTCTCTCCCAAACATGGGCCTTGCGTACAAAGAAATTAAGCTACTAGAGAAAAATTAGGGCATTTAAAGATTTGGAGTGAGGCCCTCAGACTTCATTGAATAATTTTTTTAAGAAAGGGGTGAATAGTCATAGGTGGGAAAAACCCAATAAAGTTGTTAAGTTGGAATATTTAGGGGCTCAATGCTCTCGATAAGGGTCACTTATTAAGGTGAAGCTCTTGTCATGGGATGTGGGTTTTGAGAAGTGGCATATGTGGGAGCAAGGGGATCCTTTGGGATAGTTCTAAGTTTAAGGGATACCTTAGAAATTCTTCACAATTTTTTATGAGGATGGAACTTGCTGATATCAATGCCAAATCTAAATTATTTCTTACTAATATGTATGCCCCCAATACGACTGTTGAAAGAATTTTGACATGGGATGAGCTAAGGGAAGACAAAATTAGGTTAGTTATTTAAAATTTTAGTAGGAGGAAATTTTAATGTTGTTCTTAGCTCGTATGAGGAGGAGGGGGGAGTCATTTCTCTAGTGTTGGTCTAGAAGAGTTTAAGTGATGGTGTGATGACTTCTACCTTATGGATGTTAAAACCAAATTAGGGTGGTTTACACTAGTAGAATTTGGAAAATAAATGACTAGGTGACTAAAGCTTTTAGTCACAACAACTAAAAATGACTAAATTCTACTTATTTTTTACAACACAACTACAAATGACTAAATAAATGACTAATTTGATCGTCGAGTAAAAAATACAACTAAATAATTAGTCACACAAATAAAAATATGATATTAAAGTGAGTCATGCAAAGTTAAATTGTAAGGCATGACTCATGTTGAAAAGAAAAGAGAAGTTAAACTTGAGATGGGTGCCAAAAATGGAGGAAGAGAGAAATAAAAACCATAGGAAGCCCTAAAACTAAATAACCTAGAAGTTACATTCTGGTTGATGAATAAATAAGAACCCAAATAAAGGTTAGTATAATTAAATCCTCCATCCATGGTTGTTGGTATCATGAGAGTATCAAATGCATTATGAAGAAATGGCATGAAAGGCAGATACTAGGCTTTGAAACCCTCTCAAGTTGCAACATTCTACAAGAGAAACTTGAGGGTCATATGGTTTGTGATAGTTAAAAGATGAAAGAAAGAGATGTTTTCAAAGCCTAGGGGCATAGGAGAACTTCAAGATCTAAATTTTATACAAGTTCTATGTCTTCAATATTCTCTTTATCCACCATTTTTCACCACTTAACTTTTTGTTCCCTATTAGACCCTTTAACATAATTGTTTTGTGATTCTACCTCTATCACTATCCCTCATTGAAACTCCTTGATAAATTTCTAGAAGGTTGTCTTCCTTTTAGGATTCATGATGGTTGCTTTTTATACCACTAGAATGTTCCTTAGATTCTACTATGTCTGCTCAATGTATGACTATATTTCATTCATACCAATATACAAAAACACTATCAATAGATAGTAAACTATGGAAGGTTCTTCTTGTTGTCACTATATCATGAAAAACTACTCACTAACCCTACACTATCATACTCACTGTCATTTCTACACACAGGTATATAAGGTTTCACACAAGTGATTGGCACTTTTGAAGGAACCATTCCATTTTACTAATGGGATGGTTGTTGAGGGTCTTCATATGATTGTTTAAGATTTAACCTCATCACAACCTTAAATTCCTTAAAACCTATAACTAGTTGAAAGGAATCTATAGCTCAAACTACCACAAATATCCCTTTTCCTAGTGACTTAATCATGTATTTGTGATTTTCTTGGACCATGAGCATTGTTATGATCATTATTATGAGAGATCAACAATTCCATACTTTCACAACTCTATCCTACAATCCTTTGATTACTATTCTCTCATGGAAAACTCCATGATAGACTCCAAGGTTGTCCTTTAGGACTGTGAGTGACTAAGAAAAATGGACATTTGACTTGTTATTTCCTTTATTGAAACTTTGATGGAGGATTTTTATAGGTCTATCAACAACTCTTCTATGCGTGGAATGTCCATAATTTGAGCCTTCTTATGAGCATCACTATTATGATATTTTCATTTAATGCATAAGGTTCTTATGTACATACCTCTATAATACTAACATTTTGATTGTTGACTTGATCACTTGGATGTGACATCACTATCATTTGTGCACAAACTACACATTATTCCTTGCCCTATCATTTGATGGCCATATAATGATTGCATATCTCATGTAACTATCACCTTACTTGATTTGAATTGATGTCTTATTAAGATTTGATGCATCCATTCATCACAACTTAGGTCTATCATCAAGGTTTCCATGCTAGATTGACTACCCTCAATCTTTGTTGTTTTCCTTTTAATGTGAAGTAGAGATGATTGTATAGTCATCAAGACTGTTGTCCTTTTATCTTGCATTGTTATGCAACAACCTTTCACTCCTCTATGTAGATTGCCACTATGACGGTCTTTATGACTATCCTCTAAAACTATGACTACCCCCTTGCTTATGTCCATGGAACTTTTAGCATTATAATAGGAAAGTGCAATTTTGTATTTACACATCTTTAGGACTATCACATATAAACTGCATTGACTAGACTCATATTGACAGCCTTTTACCCTATACATTCTTACCATGAGATAGGGATCTATGCAAGGTTTTATGAGGGTTTAGGTAATAGAAAGGAACTTCCACTACTTCATCCTAGTGCATTATTTTTTCCTTCCACATGACCTACTTGTCATGATAGTGTCCTTAAGCCTGTTATGTGTATGATTGTCCTAAACTTATTTGACAGTCTATTGAAATGTTTTTTCTCTAGATCCATCAATTTATGGACTATTAATCATGTCAAATTATGAAGGTTCGGAGGCTATGTATGATTTTAAAGAAACTTGCATACATCTTATTGGTAGAAACAACATCCTTTGACTAGAATGTTCATCAAATAACCCTTTGTTTGGTAGTCTATTTGGTGTCAAACTATTGAACCAAGAACTCATTGACAATGAGTTATTTAACACCTTTTGATCAAATCATTAGCTTCCACAGTGCTACAAGCTTGTTAACAAAGTATTAGATTGACAACACAAATAAAGGGTCTTGTTCAAAGATCTTGAATCATCCATTACCTTGATTTTGAATATCTCAATGTCTTCCTTCCTGACCTAGAATATCATACTATACTTGATACTTCTCTTGTAGGGTGTACATATCTCATAGAATTCTTCATTACCCTTTTCCTATCTATTATTTCATGATCTTAGGAATATGGTGTTCTTCCTTGATTGTACTTTGCCATCAGTCATTTTCTATAGATCCATCTTTCTGGGTATGAATCTTTGATACGGAGAAAGAACTACTCTTGGTTCACTTGACAACTTTCATAAACTAATCCATTTCAAACAATGATTAAATCCATTCTAGGTCACATTGGAAACATTGCCATGGCATCCTAATGTGCATTCAACAAGGGAAAACCAGAATGATGCATGACTTCCTTGATATTTCAGTCTTCTTACAACATGTTCTATTGATTTCCAACCAATCATGTTCACACAGAGTATAGACCTTATCAAACCCTCAAGTCATTAGTGTTTTAAGGTTGTTTACATACAAATGAGAGCACAATGTCATTGATTTTTCATGCATGCAAAATTTTAAAGGCTTGAGCCCAAAAGGGTTTTTAGATATCCTTAAAATTGAACTTTCTACCAATTTTCATAACTTTTTGATGGGGGAAAAAATATATATGAAATTTTCTAGGTCAATGGAAACCTTAGTCCAGTCTCAAACCCGCTCATAGTAAAAATGTTATAACTCACACAAAACTCAACAAAAATGCATGAAACCAAAAGAATTTGTAAGATAAGACACAACACCAACAAGTCCCAAGGTGTGTTTAGGTCTATACCAAATGGTACAGATCCATACCATGCATGTTTCAGACTGCAACTTTTCAAAAAAATAAACTTACAAACCTACCCTCAATGAAATTGTCATATCTCACTCAAAACTTAATGAAATTGATTCAAACAAAAATCGTTATAATCTTAAAACACATCTTCAACCTTTCCAATTGATTTCATGTTTTTACCATACCATACATGGCCATACCATAAATATTATAGACTATTTCGAAAGAAAATGCAAGGAAAAGAATGTGCCAAAATGAGTTTCTTTCATTCCTATTCTTCCCCAACCTTGGGCTACATGTGTACATCTCATATTTATCCCATTACATTCATTCCCAACATCCAAAACTAATTCCTAACTTCCCAAACCAAAAATGCAACTTTTGACAACTTTGACATGACAACTTTTGCAACTTTTGCATCATGTGACAACTTTTCACCTAGACATCCAAAAATGGTTCGACGTGACCCAAATGGTCTCAAATGACCTTATTTGATCAAAACACATCAAATCAACTCAAAAATCAAAACTTTGCAAGATGACACAAAATGCATCCAAAGATGCCCCTGCATCACTCTTTACCCTTAACTGTCAATGCATGTTGTCATTGATCCACTATCTTTAGGTTCTTTATAGTAAAAGTCACATAATTATAACATCCTTTTTTGTTTCTTCTATTATGGCAATCATCTAGGGTTTGAGGACTAGTTGTTCCTTTCATAAAGTATACAAATATTTTTATTGTTATTTCCGCCTTTGAAAATGTCACATATAGTTGGTAGAAAATTTCCCATGACTGTAGAAGTGAGAGCAGAATCTGAGTGATTTAAGGGTTTCCTCCATTTGGACAACCTCTTCATTCCTAAAAGGCTACAAAAGATAGATGAAACTTACGTGTTATGTTGCACCTGATTTTAAATATGAATCCATTTTTATGGATGAATTCAAAGCATTAGTATTACTCTTAGATTTCTCAAAAACCTTGTCACATGCAACTCCCTTGAAATTTGATAATTGGAAGAGAAAAACTAGGGTTGTAGAGGCCAACCCATTTGATCTTTGTTGAGCCTTTTGTAGTTTCATGAGCTATTCATATTGTTGTCATTAAAAATATTTATCATCTCACCTTTATGACCTATAGTTAGGTCACTATGACAGTTGAGGTTGACATTGTTCTCTTCCATCTCATTGTTAATATACCTTTGTTTAAACACAAACTTTGCACTAAGACAAAATGCAACACAAAATGTAGAACCAACATCCCAACCAAATCAACTTAGATTTAATATGCACCATAACCAATGTTTTCCCACATGAATGGTGGAATTGAACTAACTTTTGGTGGTCCCTTGAATAGAAAACATACACAGACACAAACTATTGTGGTAGCCAGCAAGGAGAAAACAAATGGACGATATGTGGCTCCATGATAGCCCGTCATCCTTGATACTCTCTTGGAGGAAAATCATGCACACTCACCACATTTCTGAGGAAGCTTAAGTACCATTTGCTAAGACAAGTTTGTGTCTAAACCAACTTCCTGAATTACACTTGCATTCAAGGAAGGTGGTTTCAAAATTGTTATTGCTAACTGAGCACCCATGTTATCTCCTAGTTTCCTTCCAACTAACCGGTTATATGAATGCTTACTTCTCATTAAGGAATAAGAATATTTGGAAGTGTATTTTTATCAGATATTGTAGTTGCAAGTTCCACTTTGGATCACCAAAGCCTTCACAAAACCTTCTGCACAACCACCGCAACACTGTGGGGTTATTTTTGGGCCTTCGTGGTGATGCGGGGTGCTTTCCTCGCATCACTGTGAAGGCCCAACAACAACCGTGTGGTGTTGTAGTGGTTGTGCAAAAGGTTTTGTGAAGGCTTTGGTGATTCAAGTGAAACTTGAAACTATAATATCTGATAAAAATCCACTTCCAAATATGCTTTTGATGGATGTTCATATCCTCATCCAAAGCTCCAATTCACACACAAGCAGGAAGGACAATTTCAAAGGTTGAGGAGTTGGGATTTACACCCATTGGTTGCATTTTCTTAAAAATTTCTAAGGACTTTTCAAAAAAAACACATTTTGAACATATCCTTTAATCATGACATTCCATGATATCACATTTCTTTGAGGCATTTTTTGAAACAGTTTGCTTGCCTTGTCTATGCTTCCACATTTTCATGTATGTCTAGCATGGCACTTGTAACTACAACATATGACAAAACAATCCATGTTGTTAGGCTTTGATGGATGTCCCTTCATTATTACTAGATATCCGATGTAGTGCACATTATTATAGTGCAAGCCTATTTTCCAGATTATTTCATTTAGCATCACCAATATTCTCCACAAGAACAAATTGTCCCTATTTAAAATAATGGAAATGGTTCACATCTCTTAGAACAATTTATCTTGCAACAATCTTGGAGATGAATTTAGATGCAGTGTTAAAATCAAAACATACTCGAAGGTTCTTAACAACTCTAATAGTTGTAGCAGGGGCCATGTTTAACAAACCAAATGCAATTGCTAACTTTTCACTATGGTGGCAGATAAATGATTATTTTTTCTTCTATTCCACAGGATTAAGAAAATCCTTGAATCTAGAAATACCCTACTGCCTTCATTTACCAAGCCAATTTCTCCAATTTTGCATAGCTCTCCTATGTGTGTGGATGTGATCTATCTCCTACACAAATAAGCATGTGCCATTTTATTCCCTTCAATCCAACTAGTACATGCAGGTATATTTTTAATTCCTCTATCTTTCATCTATCTCCTTACTATTTGAACCTCACCACACCTGCCCGCTTCTGCACAAATGTTTTAGATAACATAAGTTGCAGCATTTTTAGGATCCAACTAAAAAAGTAGTGTTGTTGGAATACTCAGCCTATATTCATATATGATCCACAAGCACCAAAGGTTTAACTGGAATCTTAGTAATAATGTTTAGGGTGTCCTCAAGATAGCCATGGTATTACTGTATTCTTGGAGTGTGTTTTTCTTTGGACAATAGTATGCTCTAATTAAGATAATTGACACTTGAAGGTTGAGTGAATTTGTCAATATTCATGTGACAGAGGTCTTGCGGTGTCTTGGATTGATTTATGATCTTCTATCTATGTTTAGTCAATGTTTTGATTACGGAAAAATAACATAATTTCTTGTTGCATTTATCACAAAAACATAGGCCTCTTCTAATTGTAGCAAAGGATGTAGAGAGTGAGGCATTGGATACTTTGATCTTGAATAAGCTTTTTGCAGGGGGAAGGTTGGTGGATTTTTCTATTTAAATCTTGTTTTCTTTTTAAATTATTTTTTAACTTTAAATTCTAAATCCTTAGCATTTTAAAAATATATTTGTGTATGATTTAGGCTTGTGTTATTAAGGCCCCTAGTTTGGGTGAAAATAGGAAAAATAACTTGCAAGATCTTTCTGCACTTATTGGTGGACATTTTAGCTTTATGTTTCTGTGTATCTACTTTATTTTTTGGCTTTGGAGTTTCTTGTTTGTTATGAAAGTTTGGCTTCTTCATGTGACACCTATTGAACCAAATTTTTTTCTCAATTGAGTTCATTTACATGTATTTTTCCATTTTATTTTCTCCACTTCTCAAGGAAAATTATTTATGGTTGGTAGTTATCTTTGGATTATATTAGAGGATCTTGGTATGAAGCTTGACAAAGTAGAATTTGGCATGCTTGGAACAGCTAAGAAGGTAGGTAAACATAGTAGTATCCTTGTATATAGGCGTATAATGTTGTTGTCATCCATGGACAAGGTTTTTGTTGTGTTGTTACTCAAATTCTTTTTGTCATTTTAACATTTTGTTGAATGATAAGGTAAGTTGTTCTTTATTTTAGGTGACTATCTCTAAGGATGATACTATAATTCTTGATGGAGGTGGTGACAAAAAAGCAATTGAAGAGAGATGTGAGGAGGTGAGTTTTATTAGAGTGAAGTGTGATAATATTTTTGCAAGACTATAATGCTTGGTGACAATAGAGCTAATAAGAGATTTGTGTTGGTATGCTTGGCATGGCTGACAAAATATTTGGTCACAAATCTGTAATAATATTGAAGCAAGCACATCTGATTATGAAAAAGAAAAGCTCCAAGAGAGGTTGGAAAATCTATTAGGAGGAGTTGTTGTTCTCAATGATTAACTTATAATCAAAATGTGATCAGTTGTCTGAAGATAATTTTCAATATTTTCAAATTAGGATGATACATTGTATCTAGATTTTTTTTATGGTCTTTTTTATTTAATTTAGATTAGAGGAGCTAGTGAGCTTTAAGTTCCAGAGACAAAAAAGATAGTCATTGATGCATTGAATGCAATGAAGGTAGTAGTAAAGAAGGGCATTTTACTAGGTAAACAAATTTGTAAATTTCATTAAAGCATTAGAGATGGTAATATTTATGTTAGGAAGATTATAGCTCTGTGCTTACTGGAAGATACATTCCAGGTGGTGGTGTTGTGTAATGTCCCTTCCTTAGGCAGCTCAAACTAGCCGAGATTAGCCTACTATTAGGGTTATTATAGGTCAACAGTATGGTTAGGAGACCCAACCGAGGGATGGAAAGCCTAGTCGGGAGCTTTACGAGTCTTTCAGTTTGGAGTTCAGTTGTTGAATCTAGGGATAAATTGAAAATATTAAAGTTTGCTTTAATGGAATAGTAAAAGTGAATAGTAACAGAGAATTATAAAGTGAATAGTGAAAAGTGCCCCCATCCTAGTGAAACAAAGTTGTTTTTAAAAAGTGGCCATTTCTTTTGATGAGGAAAAGACCCTTGAGGAGGAATATTTTATTATCTTTTATAAAAAAGCTCATGGGAGGTTATAAAGTGAATTTTGGGCTTCTATTTCGGCATTCATTTGTCATTTTTCATATCAGCACTTGCAGGTTTGAGCTCTGGAGAAGGGTTTCAGCTCGGTTTCAGTCTTCTGGGAACAAAAACTCCCAAGGGCTATCGTGAATTGGACGAGAACCCAATTCACCTTTGAGGAGGACCTACCTTGGGTCTTCATTTGGGCTTCATTGAAGGAGTTTCAGGTGTTTAATTTTTAGGCCTGAGTTTGTAGTAGTGTTATATGAGCATATTTCTTCAGATCAAGTGTAGCCATTGATAGATTGAGTCTCAACCAAGGCCAAAATTATCACATGTTTGCATTCTACTTGTTGGTGTACAATTTTTGGCCAAGTGCACCTAGGGTTTGTGGCACAATCATCATTGAAAATTTATTCCAGTCGTTTGACAAGTTTACATTGAGGATTTGACATCTTCCATACTAGTTGTACCATTTCTAGTTGGTGCACCATCATTTGGAAGGGGTTTCTTGGGAATTTGAAGTTGATTTTGGCAATCAATTTCATATTAGCACTTCCATAATGATCAGACCTATAGCTGCATATTTCACATTCTATTTCAATCTTCTACCATTGTTATCATGCTCATATCAGCCTTCATACATTGTATTTCCATGCTAGCATAGAACGGGTATGTTATTGGCATATTGGGTATTCAAATCTTTCATTTGTATTAGGTTTAATAGAGTTGTTATAGTCTGATAATTTTCATATCAAACATAACTGTCATTTTAATCAAACCTTATATCTTTAATTTAATGGCATAAATGGAAGTGGGTTTATCAATTTATGTTGTGTAATCATTTATATATCAGTTCTATGCATTTCCTTTATGTTATTGGCACTGAAAAAACTCAACCAAACATCAAAAGCAATCAAACAAAACTCAAAAAATTAGAACAACAGTTAGAAAATCATAATTCATGAGTTTGCACAACAACTGTTTGACGAAATGTCAACACTCTGAAAAATGAGTTTTTGGAGTTAGATTTAGTAGGGATATCTCATGTTGCTCTTCTCTATGCAACAAAAGAGCTTGATACAATTCCTACAACCAACTTTGACCAGAAGATTGGAGTTTGGATACTTCAGAATGCATTGAAGGTATAAATTACTAACCTAGACTTTCTTTTGTTTCTCTAGAAATAGACTTTATCTTAGTGTTTAATCATTCATTTTTTCTATTTTTTGAAGTCTCATGTACATATAATTGCTTCCAATGTTGGTGTCAAGGGTGCTATTGTAGTGGGAAAACTAATGGAACAAGAGAATCTTGATTATGGCTATGCTGCTGCTAAAGGTGCACTTAGAATATGAGAATATTATGTTCTTAGTACTTAACATTATAAAGTTTGATGATCTTTGAAATTGATGATTTTTTTACTAAATTGATAATGCTCCTTTAGTTGTTGGTCAATTGCTTGATGATGATTTTCCTGAGGAATTCATCAAAGGTCTTATTCTTTTTGTTCATTTTATCCTTCCAATTGAACCACTTGTTGAAGAATGCAAGAAAAAGGTCATGTATAAAATCTCCAAAGCTATTTTCCAATTCCATAAGGTTTATATTAAGCTAACAGATCTTGTTTCATCTTTGTTTATTCCAGGAATCGGCTTCGATTGTTAACACAATTTTCTAGAGCATCTTGTGAGTGAAGGAAGTCAGGATGTACATAGGACCCTTAGGCTTCATGTATGGGATGAGATATAGGACCCTTAGGCTTCATTTTTCAAGTAGTTCTTTCATGTTTTGGAGTTGTATAAGAAAAAAATAAAGCACTCTAACTCAGTTTTCTCAGTCACGGCATTGAGAAACACACTTTGTAACACATTTTTTAAAGCAAAGACACATATTTAGGTCTTGTATCTACTGTAAGAACACCTTTTCTCAATAATTTTTTAGTATTTTTCCTTCTTAATAGTTGTTTCATTATGTGCAAATGAATGGTTATGTTTTTTTGTTTTTTATGTTTAAACCTCAAAGGCATTGTCTTATTTCTAGCACTTTTAAGCAGAAATTAGTGAACAAAAACAATTAAATAAACTACCAATTGAAAGAGTAGTGAATAAATATGACTAAATGTATGACTAAATATAATGATAATGAAATTAATAAACAATGTATCAATATACTACTAGTTGATAGAAATTAGTGAACAAAAACAATTAAATAAACTACCAAATTGATCAAAATGATGATTAAAATTAATGACTAAATACACTACCAATGGACAGAAATCAGTGAATAAAAATGACTAAATAAGTGACCAGCTAACAACAATCAATGACTAAATTAATGACTAAATATACTACCAAATTGATCAATCAAAGCAACCAATAAATGACTAAAAATGGTTTAGTCATCAATCTGGTCGCATTATAAATGACTGGAAATAAACTACTAATGATCATGTGATCATGTTTAGTCATTTATATGTAGTTTTTAGTAATTTTTTTAATCGTATATTATTGTTTATGTACTAGTGTTACTTGGAGTAATCATAGGGAGGGAAACAATCACACTCTTTTTAGGTCATATCAATTTCTTATCAATTATGAGTGGTTACTTTAGAATGTTGTTCCTAAGGCCATGGTCATTCACTTTGGGGTATCTAATCATTAGCTAATTGGGCTCTCCCTTGAGGAATAAAAAAGTAAGAGATGAAGCCCCTTTAAAATGGAGTTTTGTTGGTTTGAGAATCCTTCTTTTGAAGTTTCACTTCAAAGTGTTGCAAGTATGAAGGTGTTTTCATTGATGTAAATAGGAAGTCTACTTACTGGTGTTGTCATTTATGTCAACTATGTGATGAGGAAGATTGTTGCATGATGAAGATGTCGAGGATATTGAGAAAATTGTGAAAAAGAGGATGTTGCAAGTTGTGCATGTGTAGTTGAGATATTAAGGAAGTGTTGTGAGTAGATGGAGCTATCTTTATGTTGCAGTTTTTGGAGATGAGTTGGAATGAAGTAACGTGTGGAAATGATGTCTCTAGTACTTGGTTTCCAAGTGCTTTTGAGAAAACTTGATAAACAGAGAAAATAGTGTTGTGCAAATGTTCAGAATGTGCTCTGATATTATGCTTTGTGTTTCTTCTGTGTTGATTCTATGCTTGTGCAAATCAGATATGTTGTTCAAGGTTGTTAGAAGTTGCTACATTCAAAATTTTGGTTTCTAGATTGTTGTACAGAGTGAGATATTTTCACCAGTGTGTGAACCAATTTTTTAGTGATGTTTTATGTGGCCTGGGAGAAATGTATTTGCTTTGCGTTTCTCCACAATTTGGCTTCAATTTGTGCAGATTTGGGAAGTTGCTTATAATGATTTTATCTTTCAGATTTCAAGGTTTTCACTTGATTGGGTGCAGTGTGTGTTTCATGCATCAATGTGTGAATAAGGATGTTTACAAAATGTTCTGAGTTGAAGTATTTGTATGATGTGAGCTTGGAAAAATTATTTGATGAATCTCAAGTAGTTCAAAGATTATTCTAGATCGTGTTCAAGTGAACTTTGTTGTCTGGAAGTTTTCAATTGATTTAAGGAAGTGTGTACTTAAAGTTTATGGTGTTTAGAATAGGTATTGGCTAACCTTGTGTTAACACTACATGCGAGCTTATGAAAGCGTGTTGAGATGTGTTTGGATCTATTTGGGTCCTAATTAAGGATTTATTTCGGTCTCCTTCATTCCTATCCACCGCGGGAATGTTTAAGCGCCAACCTAATTTGAATTTGTAAGTACAATAGATAGTCGTCGACCTTCGAGAATATTTTTGAGGTTAAGGTTGATATAAATAAGTGTGGTGTTGTTGTGAGATGCAAGAGAGAAGCAAGATAAATGCGAGATCGATGCAAGTGATGTGTGTGATGTGAATTTGAGCAAATTAGTGTGAATTTCAAGTGTTTCTAGATTACTCAAAGCAATGAGTTGAAGGTGTCTGAAATATTTCATGCAAGGCTAGAAAAGTGTTGGAGTAATTGTGGTGGACTCCTTGTTGTATTGAGAAGTTATTCTCTGTGTAACATATCTCTTCTATCTTCTTATATTTCTTTTTGTGGCAGTGATCCTTGTTTGTGAGCCTTTTTGGACAATGTGTCTTATTCTAGCAATGAGCTCTTGTACTGGTTTTTCTATTACTTATATTGTGAACTAATCCTCATCATGGTTTTTCCCTCATTGGGTTTTCCATGTAAATCTGGTGTTCTCTTGTGTATGGTGTTGTTATTTCAATTACAATTATCTACATTTCATGATTAATCACATTAACAAAATAAGGGTTTAATGAATGCATGTGGATCTCATTACTGTTGAGGGTTTTCATGTTTTAATTTGCTACAACTGATTCATCCCCCCTCTCGGTTGTCTTTTTCATTCAACACAAAGTTGGTGGAAGAATTCAACCACAAGTTGTCAAAGGATTTTACTTTTCAAGAACCTTTCTAAGGTCAAGACTCAAGCATGAATCTAAAATAAGTAGGTCATGGGGAACATTTTTGAGAATAGGGATAAGGTGGAGATAGAATCAAGCAAGTAGAATCATAAATAAGAAGATTTGGTATCTCCTATTTGGCTAAGAAGGAATCCCATTCTCTTCAAGAGGAGCTTAGTAGGATTTTGAGGATGGTAGAACTCTCCTGGTTGAGAAATTTTAGGACTAACTAGTCGAAAGAAGGTGATCATAACACAAAAAAATTATCTCACCAATAGGATCAGAAGGTAGATCAATTGTATGTCTTCCATCACCCATCCTTCTGGCTTTGAGATTAAGGAGGAGGTTGTTAAGAAATTGTTTCCTTTTAGAATTTTTTTGTTGACCATCCAGTTGATTTTCCATGCTCAATAGACTTTGTTAAAGTCATATTCCTCAATTAATCACCATAGAACAAAATCCTCTCCTCCTTAAACCCTTTTTTATATAAGAAATAAAACAAGTTGCATTTTTCTTGATATTAAGAAGGTCTTGATACTAGATTTCTTTCAAGCAAGTTTCCTTGAGAAGTTTTGGCATATTGTTGGGCAAGATGTTTATAAGGTTGTCAATGAATGCAAAGCTAAAAAGGTGATGTTGAAGAGCTAGAATAGAGATTTTATTTCTCTAATTCCTAAATGCAAATATTCTAAAGTCCTTCAATGACTACCAACCTATTTCATTATGTAACATCATCTATAAGATTGTTTTCAAAGTTATAGCTCGTAGGCTTAAGATTTGCTTAGAGTTTTTCATCTTTGATGAGCAAAGTGGGTTTTTGAAAGGTAGGAAGATTTTGGATGGGATTGTCGTAGCCCATGAGACTGTCAATTCAATCAAGCATAAAAAGAAAGAGTTAATCTTGAAGTTGAATATTAGTAAAACCTACAATCAGGGATTTCTTAATTCATATAACGAGTAAATTTGGATTTAGATAGGATTGTTGCCAATGGGTTTACAATTGTATTTATATTGTTTCCTACTCTATCATAATCAATGGTTCTTCTAGTGATCTATTTGCGACCAAGACAAGTTTAAGACAAGGGGATCCTTTATCCCCCCTTTCTCTTTATTTCGATTGTTGAGGTGTTGGGTAGAGATTTAAAGGTGGAGGTGGCTACAAGGGGTTTAAAAGGCCCAAAAGAAATTTCTTTGATTGATAACATTACTCATTAACAATTTGTAGATGATACCCTTCTATTTGAGGAAGCTTCAATTCGGGAAGCTAGATCAATCAAGAGAATATTTGATAATTTTGAGAGGGTTGTTAGACAGAAGATTAATGAGAACATGTCGAGAGTCTTCTTCCTCAAGGATAGGTCTTTAGAAAAGCTAGATATTCTTAGGACCCTTAACTATCTTGAGGGTGTGCTTCCTTGTTCTTATATGGGGATGCCTCTTATTGATGGAAAGGCCTTAGATAGTGACTTTAGGTAAAATTCATAATAAGCTTTCTACCTGGAAAGGTAAATGGCTCTCACTAGCTAGTAAATTTTTTCTCATTAAAGTTTCTCTTGCAACTGTCCTAATTTTTAGGATGTCTATTTTACAATTTCCAAATCCCTAGTGAAGAACTTTTCTTTGGAGTAGGATAGGGGAAGGTAGGAATTATAATCTCATTAAATGGGATTGTGTTTGTCAACCCAAGGATTGAGTGGCTTGGGGATATGGAAAAACAAAAGAATGAATAAGGCATTGGGGATGAAATTAATTTGGAGAATTTATGCTAAAAAGGATATATTATGGAGCATGATTTTGCAAGCTAAATACTTGGCAAGAGGTGTGGAAAGTCTTCAAAGTCTTCTTTTTCCAAAATTATCTCATTCCTAGGGGGTTGAGTATATGGAATTTTTTGAGATCTTGTCATTTTTGGATCTATCCTAATGTTATATGGAGTTTAGACAATGGACAGAAGATCAAATTTTGGAGAGAGTTGGATTAAGGATTTTGCTTTAGCCCAAGAGACTCCTTTTGCTGACTAGGTGTATGCCTAAATGAGAATTCTATAGGGATTAATGTTGATTCTTGCATCCAATTTTGTAATTGAAGAAAATAGAGGATTAATCTTGATCCTCCACGAGAGATCAATAAGCCTTCCTATGAGTCCTTAGAAAGGGAATTGTTCAAGTGGCCTATTCCAATGGGAATAGAGGACCATATTATCTATAATTTCAATAATTCAACTGCTGTTTTGATTAGGGAAGCTTATGTATCCTCTCTAGCACTAATCGAAACCTTCATTTTCCTAGCAACAAGATCTAGAACTACTTTAGCCTTCAAAAGGATAATTCTTTTTATGGGTGGTTGCTTATTGCAGGGCACATTCTTGGAACATAATTCAACTAACTAAGAAATATGGAACCTCACATTGCATCTCTTGTGAGGAGGCAAAGGAAGATAAAAATGGTCTCTTTATTCATTGTCTTTTTTGCTTCTATGTTGTGGAATTGGAGTATTTGGAAATGGGGTCTTTCTTGGATTTGCCTATAAAAAGCAAACGATTGAGGGTTAATTGGAATTGTAATCCTTCTTACATTATCTAAAATATTTGGTTCAAACATAATCAAAGAATATTTTAGGGTAGCTCTCTTGAGGTGGAACAAATTGTTGGGAATAAGGTGTCTCAACCTTTGAGTCTCATCATTTAATTAACTGTTATTTGATATATTTATTTATTTTGTAAATAATTATGCCTACTAAATATGGTGTCACTTTGTGGGACCCACCATTGATGTGGCATCCTACATGGAAAGTGACATGTAAATGTTGTAAGCTAAAATTGTGGAAGTAGGTGTCCAAAGGAGGACCTATATTTTAGGCTAAATTGATGGCTTTTTTCATAAGTTGCTATGTCATGCACTATGACAAACTATGACACTTGCTATGACAATCTATAGAGTTTATTGTGGAAACTGTTATGACAGGATATGATAGTTGTAAGAGTGATGTATGACAGTTTCCTATTTGCACTATGACATGTAAGCTACTATTATGGAGGCACCTAAGTTTGCATTTGGCAGTTGCATGTGTAGTGGTGTCTTGCATGGCAAGTGGTGGCTATTTTGGTGGAGGCAGGTGTTGATTTTGGAAGATTGCTAAATTAAATGAGTCTTGACTATGACAACATGTCATAATAGACTCTAGTTCACACCTTGGGCATGTGAAATGGTTTTGGCAAGTTTTGGGTGTTTTTCTTCATGTTGAAGCATTTTAAATACTTTCAGAGTTAGTGTATTTTGTGAGTTACAGGTTGAAATTTGATTACGTGTCATTATGCTGTCAAAATTTATCCAGATTCTTGTTGTAGTGTGAAGAATCCTCAACATTGCTATGAGATTGTATTGTAATTGTTCTTGTTGCTGATAATACATTTCAATTGTGTGATTTGGAGTGTGGGTTTTTTTCCCGAAAGGGTTTTCCCACATATACACTATGTTATGGTTTATCTGTCTTATCTGTTTTATGTGATTGAATGTGCATTTGTTGGTACTTGTAGCAGTTTAAGGTTTTAATAAGAAATTTTTTGTAATGCTCTCCTGGTTAGATTAGTGTAGGAAGCTGCTTCCACGCACTTGACTTCCTTTCACAAATGTGGGATAAAAATAAGCCCTCTAATCAAGAACTTGTCCTAGTTGTAGAAATGAGGAAAAAAATTGTGTTTTAAAGGAGAAAGTTTGGGTGGAGGCATGACACATATGTCAGTGTCTTTCTATTGATTATTTGGCTAATATTGGTTCTAGATTAAGGTTTAATTGGTCTCCTCCCCCTCTTAGGTGGGTCAAGTTTAACTTAGATGGCATTGCTAAAGGGAACCTAAGGAGTGTTGAAGGTGGCTACATTTTTCAAGACTCTAACAAGCAACCTCTCCTTACCATTGTTTTTGACTTTGGAGTTGACACCAATAACTTGGCAGAGGCTATGGTTTTGTTTCATGACCTCTCTCTACCTCTCTCATGGTTGACAAAAATGCAAGTGGTAGGAGACTCCAAGACTATCATCCAAATTTTGTAGAGTGGATTGTGTGAGTTTTGGATTTTAGAGAACATCATCCAAGGAATTAATCTCATCTTTGGTCAATCAATTTTATTTTCATCATGTTAGAAGAGAAGCCAATTCGATGACTAATTGGGTTGCTAATAAGGGTATTCATTTACTTAATTCTAATAAAAAATAAGAGGAGATTTGGAAGGAGAATTTCCCCAGGGAAGGGCATTGGTTAGGGGGTGGTCGAGTGTTCATTCTAATCTATTTGCTACATGGTTGTTTATATTTCACCTGGAAGTCCACATGATTGGGTTGTTTCTTAGATCGTTCACTGGTTGTGTTAGGATTTTTTGGATTAGTCATTTGCCTTTGGGTTGTGACAACCCCTCTCTATACAATTTGAATTCTTTTTTCCAAATTCTTTACCTAGTCTCCAAGTTCAATATATATATATATATATATATATATATATATATATAAATGAATCAATTACCTATATTCGGTCTCATATGCTCTAAATAAGCATTTTCTTCCAAAGCTTCTTCCATTGTCTCATCAAATCCATCTCCTATTATCCTAGCATTCTTTTCATTGTCTCATCTATTTTGGATGAGCATTTTCTTCCAATGCTTCCTCTATTATCTCATCAAACTCATCATTAGTGATCTTAGCATCTTTTTCATTGTCTCGCAATCTTCTTGATTTAGAATTGATTATTGGGAGGGGATATTGACATCATCATCAATTTTCTTCATTTTCTAGTTCAAAGATAACTTATTCATTAGACTCGTATTTTTTCTACAAAGATTGATTTGAAAAAATAATAAGTAATGCCAACTTCTAATCAATCCTTTTTTATCTTCTAGCAATGCCTTGGCCTTGAATTGTTCAAACAATTCTTTAGTATTTAACTTATTTTTACCACTAATGTGAATGTGGTGTCTTTGCTACTTCTCCTAGGAACTTTATGTAAAGGCTTTTCTAGGATAGAGATAACTTTACATGTTTCCTCATCTAAGTTATTTTTCTCCACCTAGGTAACTAATCTTTTTTACATAAGCTCTAATTTTATCATGCTTTTCAAAAACATTATCGATAAGAGTTTTATTGTCAACTAGTTCTCCTAGAGTTATTTGACGAGTATTATATAGTCCATCCCTCAAATAGTTAACCAATAGTTCTATTGAAATCTACTTATTTTCTACTTTATTCAAACAAGTGTTGGCTGGTCTTTCATAATGAACAATATTTCTTACTTCCATGTATGTGTTGTTACCTAAAGATTCTATGTAAGCCACTCTTCTATGAATGTCTTATCTAGTTACTAGAATATTCAAACATCAATGCCATTAATATTGTCTTGTACAAACACTTGTCATTGAGCCAACCAATTCCTTTATATGCTTTTTCATATTACTGTTGCTTACCAATCTTTGTATGCAATCTAGGCTTATATCTCCCCCGAAGCTTAGTGTTCTAATTTAAAATAGTAAATTATTTTGGTGTAGGCCACCTACTAGGCTCATAACTTAAAATTTGTTTTCTTTTTACTATTTGCCCTTGGAAGTCTTTCTCTAATCATAACAAATCTTCAAGCATTTTATTAAATTTTCATTTATTCTCTTCCTCCTTCGACTCAGGGCTAATTTCATGTTAACTTGTCTTGCAAGCATGTCCACAAATTCTAGATTGCTACTAAGATATATAAATGTTGCCATTAAAATTCTAGATGGATAAGGATTTACAAAAAGATGTGGATCAATCAATTTTGGAGATAAATGGCTTTTGGTAGTTTTGATGATAACTAAACTAGATGTGTTTGAATGTTCATCTAAGAAATAATTAGAACAAGGCTTATTGCTAGCACTAGCAATTTGGATGGCTTTACCATGTCAATATTGTCAACATTCATTGAATAAGACCTAGATGATTATCTAAGGCTCCTTCTACCTCATTTTTCTTTGGGGACTGTAATGTCCCCATTTTGGCCCTACACTCTTCATTTGGATTTAGCCTATTTCCGGAAATCTGTAGGCTAAGCTGAGGTGGAAAATTAGGGTTTCCACTTTCAGATACTGCTCAGTTGGCGTTCTGAGGTTGTTGTGCAGACTAACTATTTATAGCAGTTCACTATTTTTAGCAAGTCTATCTTTTGGCAGTATTTGTCTAGCAGCAGTTCAATCCTTGGCAGTTCAATGTTCAGTTTGGCTTTCTGTTGTTTTGATGTGAACTTACTATTTATAGCAGTTGGCTATTTTTAGTAAGTCTAATTTTGGCAGTAGTATCATCAGCAATTCAACTCAAGTCATTTTGCTATCCTTCAGTTTCAGTTTGGCTTTGGTTATCTCTCATAGATTAAGTTTTATACTTAGTCATTTTTATGTTTCTCAGTTGTACCCCCACGCCTAGGAATGATCACTTCATGTTGTTTTTAAAAGGGGGTCATTAAGGGGTCAATGGTGCATTTAATGAATTATTAAATGCTTTATTGTTGCAAAGTGAAGTTGGATGCCTAAAAGAGGTTGATTAATATTTTATTATTTCAAAAAGTGAAATGCTTAAAGTGGCATTCCTTTTGGAAGTTGAAGTGATTCAACTTCTTGGAATTTGAAGAGTCTCTTGTTGCTTCATTTGCCAATTGAAGCTTATATATTGCTGCTGTTTGAAGAGCTGATTATCTTTGGAAATATTGTAAAGTTATGCTGCTGGTTTGAAATCCAGAATCCGGCTAAGGGAAAGCTTAGCAATTTGTCTCCATTCTTCGGACCTGAAACTATGGTTCCCTAGATGGTGGATTGAGAGTGTGCTTCATTCAGAAGTGCACATTGAGCTTCATTGTTGGAGAATTTGAAGTATTTTTCAGTTTTTGAGCTTGCTGGTTCATTCATGGCTGAAGGTGATTTTCATTAACAGCTCTTTGTACGATTTTAATATGCTTCTGGGTATTGAAGATATGGATTCCTAGCACTTGGGCGCCCCTTCCCATAGAAGATCAGAATTTATTTCAAAGTATTTATTTTTATTCTTGCAAAATCGCCCTTGCTAAGGGCCATACCATGTTGGGAGCATTGAGAATTGTGCAAGTAAATTAATGGTTGCTTTTTGAAGCTGTTTCATCATCATGACATGGGCGCCTATCCTCTAGAGGTTCATTGCAATTGATTTCACTCAATTTGGAGGTAAATTGATAAAGTTATGTGCATTTCATTGATGTATAGTTTGCTGGTCTGATTTTCTGTATTCTCTATTTCTAATCAGACTTGTTAGTTTTTGATATAATGCTGGTTTGAGCTTCATTTCTATATCATTATTGTATTGTAAGAGTTAGAGGAAGTGTTACTCTAACCATTGATTGATTTTGAAGCATATCTTTCTTTATTTGCAGTTGTTTAATTCATTGTAAAGTGATTAGTAGTACTAACAACTATTTATTTTATTTGCTGCAATTAGTTTAAATTTCATACTCCCACGATTGAGTGGTTGAGTTTAAATAATCATCTTTTTAATTGTAAGTTTCCCCCCACTAAATAAGTGGTTGTGTGGACATATTCCCCACGTTAATAAGTGGAAGTGAGGATTTAAATGGCTGGCTTGCCGCCTTTAATAATGTAATAATCTCACCCACTGAATAAGTGGAGTATCCCCACTGCTTGTGGATGCCTGCATCAGCAGATGAATTGTAATTTCAGTTCAGTTTACTCCTAATGATCCTCTGACCATATGCTATCACCTCGCCCACATTGGGATCTTGGTGAACATTCTTGGTTAGAGTTACTTCCATGCTGATTTGCTTTTGGAGCTAACGCTAATCAGTGACTTGTCGCTGGTTTGTGTGTTAAATTTTGAGAAAAAATTAAGGGGAATATTTCAGTGGTATCAGAGCAGAAGATCCTGCCATCCTGTTGATCAGTGCTTCATGCTTAGGCAGATGAGTGATAGCGATCTCCGGTACTACATCGAAAGTCAGTGCAGATTCTAGTTCAGTTTCTTGTGGTATCTAGAGGTTGGCAGTTAGGCATGGCTAATGAAGAAGAGATGAAGTTGGCAGAGACTCTCTTTATGGTTGGAAAGAGACTTGGTAAAGAATTTCAGTCAAAGGAAAATGAAGAGAACATTCTTCATTTGCTAGAACAATGTTTGAGACAAGTGAAACCATCACCTTTAGAGATAATGGAGTTGGCACTAGCTCCTGCAGTGAATTTTTTGAATCAGCCCTATTGGTTGGGGCATCCTGATGAAGAGACCAAGTTGCTGATTTCTTCTTGTTTTATGGAGATAATGAGAATTGTAATTCCCCAGTTGCCCTATGATGATGAAACTATGAAGATCATATTAAAGATGATAGTGGAATGTTTTCAAGATTTGGATGAAACTGGTAGTAGCTTGTTTCCAAGAAGAGCTGCTATTTTAAAAACATTTTCTGAAGTTGGTGCTTGCATCTTATTGATAGAATTTGAGATGGAGAATCAGATTTATCACTTGTTTAATTATCTTTTCACCTCGACCTGGAGTGAGCAAGAAGAGAGTATGCTTGCAGCTGTCATGAATGTTCTAATCTCTACAATTAAAGAAGCTGATAGTCTTCCTGAAAGTGTCCAAACTCTTCTCTTGGATGCTTATAAACGTGAAGAGCAGATTTCTCCCACTGCTGATTTGTTAGTTAAAGAAATTTTCAGTCAATGTGAAGATAAGTTGAAACCATTTTTGAAGAAGACTGTTGTGAACAAAGAGGAGATTTCCGAAGTTGAAGAGGAGGATGAAAGTTGGAATCCCTTTGAAGACATTGCAAAAGTTCAAGGGGTATCTACGGATTTGCACTCATCCAAGCATTCTGTAAAAGAATGTAATGTGTCAGTGGAAGCCTTGAAGACTAGTGAGGTACTCTTGTTTTCTACAGAGGAGAACAGTGAGTTGACTTGTGTTAAGAAGCCTCATGTTGAAGATTCAAAGAAAAAACTTTTGGAAACAAAAGTTGAAACAAAGATGCATGAAGAGGCCATAAGTGTAGATCCAAATGAAAGAGAAGTTCGATTAGTAGAAGATATGTGTTCAATCAGCAATTTGCTTCTTCACAATTCTAGAGAATGTTGGTTTGAAAGTCAAGTCAAGGAGGAGAAGAAGAAAGAGGAAGATGAAGTCTCTTCCCACTTCAAAGTTGATTTGATCAATTCTTTTGAATCATGTGTAGGAGACAACATGGAAGGTGAAGTTTCTAGTAGTTATAAGGCAGATTTTTCTTCACCGGAAATCAAGCTAAGACAAAAAGCTAAGGAATTGGAAGGCACTATGGATGGAATGATGAAGAGTGTTCATCACATGCGAGACAAGTTGAGGAGTACAACTCAAACCATTTTTGAAATCTTTATCCATCAAAGTTGTTCTACATCATCTCAGCCAGTATATAATGATTGCAGCTCAAGTTCACACATTGCTGATAATGGAATTCAAATTTTGTCAAATCTTGATAGAATTCATAGACATGTAGAACAGATGATTTATGATGTGCCTAGGGGAGAAGTTGTATGTTGCATTTCTATTGATGACATGAAGTCCATTAAATTTGCCTTGGAGGAAATTAAATCTAGTCTTTTGCACATCATTCGTGACAAAGACTTAGTGGCCAATATTGCTGACAAGGCATTGGAGTGGCATGAGCTTACCAAAACAAAGTTGCAAGAAGTGCATGAGACTCTAATTGAAGCAGAGAATCAGATTTCTGCTGTTCAATATTCATGGGAGCAAGAAAATAGAAGAAGAGCAGAGGAGCTTCAAGAAATTCTTGATGAGTTTGATCTCATACAAGAAACATATGATTTGGAATGCTGTCCTAAGAGACCAAAGCATTCAAATTCTCAAGCTTATCAAGCTTTTGACAATCTCTTGTATGAAGAAGGTTCTAGTAAGGTTTATGTAAATCCTCTTTTTGAAAATGACGAAGAAATTGCTTCAAAGATTACTGAAGAAGGGGATTTGAGTTTGTCTTCCAGCATTGGAGAGTTAATACGTGAGTTGCACGAAGTTGAATCTACTGCTGCTCCTAGTGCAACCATTCAGCAAGAATTGGTAACTCTTGAAACACAAAGAAATGAAGGCATTCTTATTGTTCATCAACAAAGAGTTGATGGGTTTGTTGATGAAGGTTTAATTTATTTTTTGATGAAGGATTCATGGAATCTTTCCGGCAAGTCATATCACAAGATTCTAGATTTGTTTTCTTCAATGAACAAAGGTTGGTTGAATACTTCTTGGAATTTCAAGAAGTGGCATTGCAGATGAAATGAGTGAATCAAAGGATTCGTGTGAGAGCAATTATCAGTTTGAGAAGTGGTTCTTCATGGTTGTTAGTTTGGGATCCCGGCATTACTTGGGAAGAAGGTAATTTCAAAATAGATAGACCAGCATATAATATTCAGAGTGTAGTTGTGACCATTTGCTTATGTGTTGGAAAATGTCTTCAATTGAAAATCAGTGTTTGGGATCTCAAGCATTTTCTTTTGAAGAATGGAATGCATAAAAAGAAGGTTGGATGGAGAGATAAGTGTCAAAAATTCTGTTTTATGTTTGCTGCTCCCTTCTTTCTATGTCATTGCCTCTTTATTTCTGATCATACATTGGTGTTTTGGGAAGAAAATATGATCAGAAGTTGGTTTGTGGTGGCATGGGGTCTCTTGCTAAAGGTGCCACCAGTGTGGTTCATGAGCAGTTATGCTCATTTTGATAAAAAATTCTTGTGTTGCAGCTGCTGTTTGTCTTCTTGGATGCTGATTTTCCAAAAATCAAATCTCAAGATGATTATTTCAGACCTCTTAGGAAGCTGGTTATTTCATTTCCAGGCCTCTCCACCTCCTATTTGGATTGAATTTCTGTCACAAATGAGCAAGGGAATGTTTCAGTATGGTCAAAGTTCAAGTATGGGTTGTTCATTGATGGTTGACAATGAATTTTGTGGTACCAAGTCATTAATTACTTTTTGGGACAGCGAGTTATTAGCTGATTTGATTTGTCAAATTGAGACTCTTGATGTGAGACATGTGAATATTTCTTGGAGTTCTTTCAGTGAAATTAGTTTGCTTCAAAGGAAGCATTGTGCATCCTCTTGGATAGGGATGGAGTGTGGAGTGTTGCTCTTGGTTTGGCATTGGTTTAGAAGCATGTTTGAAAATATTTTTGTTGCTGATCAGAATTATGACAACAAGATTTGGAGGTCCTACAGACTGATATGGGACCCGGGCACTAACATGTTTGGTGCATTGTCTTTTGTGGATTGTGACATGTTGATCCACTCTAAGTATTCAATTGTTTTAATCAGAGTAGCACAACGGATTAGAGGAACAGTGTTCCTGAGAAAGATTTGGAATCCTGGTATCACTTGGGTTTTCTATTCCACAGTTGAAGATGATGAAGCCAATGATGGTCTTCTAGAATTTATTCCCATGATGTTTCAGTTTAATTTTAATCTAGTGATTTCTTGTGTTGGCATCCAGCAGTGCAGTGCTTACATCAGTTGGTGCTATCCTTCTCCTAGGATGATTTGGGACCCTGGGATCCTATTTGGCATGGTAAAGATCAAATTGTTTCTTTGGAGTGTGATGGCATTGCTTGAGGACAAGCAATTTTGGGAAGGGCGGACTGTAATGTCCCCATTTTGGCCCTACACTCTTCATTTGGATTTAGCCTATTTTTGGAAATCCGTAGGCTAAGCTGAGGTGGAAAATTAGGGTTTCTTCTTTCATATATTGCTCAGTTGGCGTTCTGAGGTTGTTGTGCAGACTTACTATTTATAGCAGTTCACTATTTTTAGCAAGTCTATCTTTTGGCAGTATTTGTCTAAGCAGTTCAATCCTTTGCAGTTCAATGTTCAGTTTGGCTTTCTGTTGTTTTGATGTGAACTTACTATTTATAGCAGTTGGCTATTTTTAGTAAGTCTAATTTTGGCAGTAGCATCATCAATTCAGCTCAAGTCATTTTGCTATCCTTCAGTTTCAGTTTGGCTTTGGTTATCTCCATGGATTAAGTTTTATACTTAGTCATTTTTATGTTTCTCAGTTGTACCCCCACGCCTAGGAATGATCACTTCATGTTGTTTTTAAAAGGGTCATTAAGGGGTCAATGGTGCATTTAATGAATTATTAAATGCTTTATTGCAAAGTGAAGTTGGATGCCTAAAAGAGGTTGATTAATATTTTATTATTTCAAAAAGTGAAATGCTTAAAGTGGCATTCCTTTTGGAAGTTGAAGTGATTCAACTTCTTGGAATTTGAAGAGTCTCTTGTTGCTTCATTTGCCAATTGAAGCTTATATATTGCTGCTGTTTGAAGAGCTGATTATCTTTGGAAATATTGTAAAGTTATGCTGCTGGTTTGAAATCCAGAATCCGGCTAAGGGAAAGCTTAGTAATTTGTCTCCATTCTTCGGACCTGAAACTATGGTTCCCTAGATGGTGGATTGAGAGTGTGCTTCATTCAGAAGTGCACATTGAGCTTCATTGTTGGAGAATTTGAAGTATTTTTCAGTTTTTGAGCTTGCTGGTTCATTCATGGCTGAAGGTGATTTTCATTAACAGCTCTTTGTACGATTTTAATATGCTTCTGGGTATTGAAGATATGGATTCCTAGCAGTTGGGCGCCCCTTCCCATAGAAGATCAAGATTTATTTCAAAGTATTTATTTTTATTCTTGCAAAATCGCCCTTGCTAAGGGCCATACCATGTTGGGAGCATTGAGAATTGTGCAAGTAAATTAATGGTTGCTTTTTGAAGTTGTTTCATCATCATGACATGGGCGCCTATCCTTCAGAGGTTCATTGCAATTGATTTCACTCAATTTGGAGGTAAATTGATAAAGTTATGTGCATTTCATTGATGTACAGTTTGCTGGTCTGATTTTCTGTATTCTCTATTTCTGATCAGACTTGTTAGTTTTTGATATAATGCTGGTTTGAGCTTCATTTCTATATCATTATTGTATTGTAAGAGTTAGAGGAAGTGTTACTCTAACCATTGATTGATTTGGAAGCATATCTTTCTTATTTGCAGCTGTTTAATTCATTGTAAAGCTAATTAGTAGTACTAACAGCTATTTATTTTATTTGCTGCAATTAGTTTAAATTTCATACTCCCACGATTGAGTGGTTGAGTTTAAATAATCATCTTTTTAATTGTAAGTTTCCCCACTAAATAAGTGGTGTGTGGACTGTATTCCCACGTTAATAAGTGGAAGTGAGGATTTAAATGGTGGCTTGCGTAACTTGTCATGTAATAATCACCCAATAGTGGAGTATCCCCACGCTTGTGGATGCCTGCATCAGCAGATGAATTGTAATTTCAGTTCAGTTTACTCCTAATGATCCTCTGACCATATGCTATCACCTCGCCCACATTGGGATCTTGGTGAACATTCTTGGTTAGAGTTACTTCCATGCTGATTTGCTTTTGGAGCTAACGCTAATCAGTGACTTGTTGCTGGTTTGTGTGTTAAATTTTGAGAAAAAATTAAGGGGAATATTTCAGGGACCTATTTGAAAAGAGTCTACTCAAGATTTTTTAGCATATCAACAATTATTACGTCTTTTGTATAAATCCCATACTTGTGCCCAACTAGATATAAACATTGTATGTTACCTGTTCCCCACAATTCTATCACTCCAATACATTTAAAACTAGTTAAACAATATAATTGTTTTTAGTTGTGTTCTTTTTAGCTATGACATTGTCTAAAAAGACGAACCCCAAATTATTATTATCATCCAAGGAAATCACATAACTCCACTACTTATTGCATCATCACCTTTAAAGTATAGTATCAACATGAAATCATAGTTACGCATGACTAGACATATTAAATGATTGTTTGTGCATCTTCAATCCTACCAAAACCATTGAATTGAAACCAAAGCCTTAATATAATATAGACCCACACTTAGCAAGCTCCTAAATGTGTCAATATTGTCAACATTCATTGCAGATCTAGATATCAAGATGAACAAAAATCTCAAATCTATCACGACAAAACTACATAAGTAATTTGAATCAACAAGCATAGAGATTATTTTTGCAAGCATATAAATGAACCACAAATTTTCATAGTAAAATTATCAATTCAAAAGCTATTGTCTATCATATTTCTCAACATTTATACACAAATGAACTGCATAATATCTCACTCAAAACAACATTAAACTTAAAGATAAATACATTATTGATTTATTTATTTCTATACACATTTATTAATACATTTATATATGCATTAGCTTGGAGTTTCAAGATTTGACCATTCAAGCATTTTTCAATCAACATTTTGGATCATATTCTATGATTCATTGTCAAGATGAAGATAGCCAAAAAAGAGAGAATTAATGGATCATGAAGTATGACCTGAAACATTGATGGAAAATACTTACAAGATCAAATCCAAATACTCCAAGCTAATATTGCAGATTATGAAACTTTTATGTCTATTCTATTTATGTATTCAATCCCAATCCAATTATTTAATAATAATAATTTGTTCATCATTATTCAATCAGTTAATCTTAAAATATCAATTAATTAATTTATCTCCATCGTTGCATTCTAATATAGTAACTAAATATTTATTTAATATTATAATTAATTGATATAATAATATAGCAAATCGTTTCCTCTTATTGTTTCTGCTTTTCGAATTAATAACTCAATTTTTTTATACATCAGATATTATGAACAATTTCATACACCAATTCATGACGCCAGTTATTTTTGTAATGATTCCAATTTCATTATATAATTATTTTTTTCCATAATAAATTGAGGTTAATGTCCCTCGAACGATTTGTATTTAGATTTTTTATAATAATAGGAAATTAATTTTATTCTATCTCAGTGATCGATTAGAAATTTCAACCAACTTGTAATTTAACTCGACTCTATCTTTAAAATACCATAAATACATTAGTTAGTGTCAAAAATAAATATCGCCCACTGTCCTTTGGTTAATCAAGGGCCTGCCATTCTTGCAAGTTCAAGAAAAATTCTATATCCTATCACTGGACATGATAATCTTATCATCAGTTGTATTCAGAGAATTCACACCATCACGAAAAAACAATACCTAAATATTTACATCTGTTCTGTTACATTGCTTCGAGAGCTCTTACCAAGATGAAAAATACTGTCCCTCAGAAGAATATTGTTGAATCACAAAATGTTGTTGATATAATACACTGCAGGATATGGTCTTGTGCTAGTAGCATATAACACTGGTCTAAATTACCTTACTCTCGTACAGAACCACAGCCTGTGCAATGACTTGTACAAAATCTCAAGACTTTATACTTGTGAATTTGGCTTGTTCCCTGCAAGGATAAGTGAGATTTCTAATCCACGACTGAAAGCCTGGTTGAACAAGAGGCGTGTCTGGAATGTCGACACAAAGGGTAACCATGAACAGATTGCAATGGGAATGAATATCATCATGCCCATTCCTGCATCGTATAGCCGACCAAGTGAACGGATTGACTTCCATAAGCCTAGCCTTTTTATAACGGGCTTCCATGCAACAGCAATCTGCATGATAAGTACACCGTGTTAGTATATTTCGCAAATATTAAACCAATAAAATATTCAAAAAATCACAAACCTGACGGAGGTAAATGAGAGAGACTTACAGACAAGATTCCCCATCCGGTTGGTACAAATGCAAGAATACATGCAAAGAGGTCTGTCAATGACAAACTAGTCAAAATAACCACAATTACAAGGCCAGTTAAAACTGACAGAAATGTAATGCCCTGTATAAACCGTAGTACTAGCTGGAAGTTCACAGATACTTTCTGGCTGAATGTGAAAACCTGAAGAAAAAATGCAATTTAATGAATCTTCAATCTATCTGCATATTCCCTGCAAACGAGGCTTAGCTAAAATAGATAATAGTTGAAGTCTTAATGAAAAATACAGATGCTTCTTTATGGAGTGCCAAAGCTACATCACAAACCTTAAATAGTATTATCAGCCCAACCAAGACAATCCACGACAGACCATAAACCTGCCGAGAAATTTATAAAAATATTTTAGACTGCATGGATCATCCAAATTTCAATCGTATAAAGACGAAAGCGAAGAAAGCTTAGAAGTAGATGTTCAGTTTTACGTCAGCCCAAAAGACCATATGATAATGTTCATGTTGAAGCAGTAACTAATGTAAAATTCTATGCTAAACAAAGGTATGAAAAAATAGCGCATCAGTCCTGAGTTCACTAAAGTTGAAACTATTTTTGGAACCAAGCAGAATAATAATTAAGCAAAAATACACAGCCAGGGAGGATATTCAATGCAGCTTTAAGGAATGTCGTTTGTAGCAAATAAAGAGCTAAGCATTGTAATAAGGAAAATTAACATGGTACAAACATAGAGACAAGCAAAGAAGAAAAAGAGTAATGACTGCAAAATGATGCCAAGTTATCTCCCATTGTTGATATGGATTCTGGACAAAATAAATGATGACAAAAATAAAGTAAATGAAATACTGACAAAATTGCATGCTTATAAATTACCACCAATTAAAAACTATTTACTCAAATAAAGAGGTACAGATTAGATGACAAGGACTTACTGAAAGAGAAGTGTCCTTTCCTGTGGCGTGTAACTTATAAACAATACCATACTGAAAGATAAAAAATCGTAGGCTTAGTACAGTCTCAAATATCCTTCCCCTCAAGGAACGAATATGTACCTGCAAAAAACACATTTTTAATATCACAAAACGACTGCCAATAAGAAATGCAGAACAAATTTACTGTTTTACAATTGGTGTTTTGACGTCAATCAGACTTAAAAATGATATAGTGATGCACCACTGAATCGGGGACTAAATCTCTCTTTCCCGTAGTGTTAATTTGTTTTTCTATTAAAAGTAATAGTAAGAACTCCCTGTTTTGGGGAGGGGGGGGGCGGTGGGAAAGGGAAACAAATATTGGCTATTGTATATGTTTGCTAGCATAAATCTTTCCACAGTTGGATTAGAATAGGAATTATTTGCTCGTGCCTTGGACTGGGTTGTATATGGTAACACTTTTGGGTTGGAATTAATGGTATTGTTAGATATATGGAAATTTTTATTTCTGAATAAAAGGAGGGAAATGAGATATGTAATTGCTCATTTTTGTCTAAAATAAAAGGAGATCTCTGTAATTTGTGTTTGGTTTGTGAGGGTTTATAATTTGTTGGCGTTCCAACTGCTATATTCTTCTCCCATATGCTGTGTTTGAATTTTTATCAATTGTGACTTTTAACTGGCAGATCTGAGAATAAATAAGTGTCTGCATCATAGGGTTATCTAATTTATATCAATATGTATCCTGGGAACGGTAGAAATTTTTTTTTTTCTTAATCTTATAATTGTTACCTTCTGCTATACAGGCCGCATTACCTGAACCTCAAACTCTATGGACAAGTCCTCATTTGGGGGTCTATGTCAACCGTACCTAATAGGCCCTTCTAACATATATCCACACAAACTGGGGGAAAGATTTGTGCAGTCCTTTCCATCATACCCAGCCACCAGTTCAGTGTTGACAATCATGTTTAGTATTAAAGAAGGGACAGATGCCAACCCTTGTATGTTGATTTCAACTTTGATCAGCCTTGTTTGGAGTGACCCTTTCTATATTTTTGGCATTGATTTTTCTATAATGATGTCATCATTGCTCATGCACCACAATCAGCCAAGCAGTAATGGGATGGAAGGGACCATATCAAGGAGACAGGAGACACCCAACCATGTCCTCTTTGCTCAAAGGGCCAAAAGTTAAAACCCTTGATAGATAAGGCAAGAAACACAATATACAGAACAGAGACGTGCTCAGGGAATTGACTCAAACTGAGCACAACCTACATGCTTCCTGTAAGATGTCAATGGGAGGTGAAGTTTATAATATCAATGAATTCTCACCAACACTGAAAGCAATTAACGCAAAGATACATATGCAGTTTGAGTTTAGAAATCAATGGAGTGTTGACTTGTGGCATCTTAAGATTGCATATAATTATCTTTCCTTTGATGCCATCCAGTATAAGGATCCAGTGATACAAATATCTTACCAACTCCATTATGTTTCTTTCCTTTGATCTCCTAAGACCAAGATGTATCTTTCCTTCGATGCCATCCAGTACAAGATTCCAATAAACAATTATCACATCAATGAGGACCTGACTGTTGAAAAGAAGCTTATTGAGCTGTGAAAGTAACTCCCATTTTCAGTTTTTGGTATTTCATTTTTTAAACATGAATTATATTTTTCTTGGAATAGAAGAAAGTGACAAAAACTGGAAAGTGAAACGAATTAACAATGCAGAGATTGTCAATAAAATGAATGTTAAATATCATTGCTGTGACTTGATTTTGTTTCCTGGGCGCATTTTTGCCTCTAGTATGATGCTTTGTTTGGACTTCAGGGTATAATTCCATGCAATCCATTTTTTTCTGCAAGTTCTTTTTTATAAAATGTAATATATAGACTCTATTTCATCCATAGGTATACATGGATAATCAGATAGATGTCATTTCTTGCCTGTTCCTCCTCCCACCAAGCTTCCCAACTCTCTTCTCCTTTGACACCAATTCCACCTCTATAAAGGAGCCAATTGGTCCAATCATCAAAGTCCTTCACAGTCCTGTACAAGATAAAGCATATTAGTAGTTGATCATGTGTATATTAGTAGTTGACCATATGGATTAATCTAAAGCCAGATTTTACTTACTTTTGCCACTCAAAGCCAGATGGATTGAAGATATAGGGGGCAAATAGCCAAGATATGGCAAGAAACCAACTACTGAAATTGAGAAGGACGTATGCAAATGCACCCTTCTCATCAAAACCATATGCCAAGTTGACGACTAACAGAAACTACCACTTCCAATCTGTTTAAGTCAGATCATAATGTAAGTAATTATGCATAGAAGTTCAAATTAATAGAAGAGAAAACATTCATTTATCAATTTACACAACGGTTGCAGAAGACACTCACGCTTTTACAAAATGGCTGCGAGAGTAAAGCCTGTAATTCTCTGCAAATTTGATATGCTGGACGACAAAACCTCTTCCAGTTGCTCGATACTGAGATTGTACATAAGCAAAAAACAGGTTTGGCATGGAAAAATAACAATATAAAATCTTCGAAAAGAGTGTCAAACAGAATATGATCAAACATGGATGGAGAGAGATAATCTCTTACCTTTGCACCACCATGGAGAATGGTACGGCCAAAGTAATGTGTTCTCGTTCCAAGAGAAAATGTGAAAAATATAGAACATAACTGGAGCTGCATTGTCACAAAATTGACAATGGCCTGCAGGGAAGGGTACAAAGAATCAACCTTAAATCTAAGAATAAGATTTAAGTGTGTGCAAATGTAATTTATAAAAAAATATATTTCTATATCAACAATACTAATAAACCCACCAAATTAAATAATCAAAAAAGTTAAAATATAAAGGGGTGTTAATGGCTGACTAAAAGGGATTAGGGGCAAGAGAAATACTGGTATAGAGGACCATGTAAGCCTAAGCGAAAATAACCAGAGGGCACCAGTCCTATAAAGAAAATAAAATTTCATGCTGCATGACAATCAATATAGCACAGTGACTAATCCCTTGGAAAGCAGTTGGCATCCTCGAGGCTGCAGTGCATCTCAACTCAACATCCAAAACCAAGAGGTGGATGTTAGGGAATGTCTGGCTAAAGTTCAGATCTATGGGATGCACCTTGGTATCCGGTATGTTAACTGCACATGGAAGAGGACAGACCCTCTCCTACAAACCAGAATACCAAAGAGAAAATTGAAAAAAAACTGGGAATGATATTGTCAAATAAAATATGCTATCTAGACTATTATTTACATTCCCGGTACTATTGAACTGATGGTATGTAAGATGCAAGAATCTTTGCTAGGGTCGCAATGTAAGGAGTCCTTGGCTCAGGAATGGGAAGGCATTTGGAATGCCTGGATAATTCTCTTGCGATTTCCTGATCTAGAAACTCCTCTGAAAATGTTTCCAACGAGTTTCAAGTGGTTTTGAGTTGTGGATTCTAAGCAGCTCCCAGACAACTGCCATTGTGAAAATCGTGTTCTTTTGGTAAACTTACAATTTGATTTATTTTTGCTAACATCAAACAAAGGATGTCAAGAGAGCACAAGGCTGCTGGAATTTTCTTTTCTGAAAGTTCACATTAATAGTCTTTTGAGGAGGCCATGTGCATCTCCAAGGATGATATCATTGTTTATATAACCTTCATTGGTTCTTGGCATTCACATGCCAAGAACCAATGACTGATTTTGTGGATAGGCAATCCTGCAAAGGCATCATGTTATTATGAAATGGTGCAGTTTAAGTTCACATATACTCAATACTTATTTATCACATTTACCAGGAGATGTGGTGGTACCAGCATGAGGACAGGGATGCCAATCAGATCAGGCTATGCAAGTAAACAAATGAGATGGCTTTATTATATATAAATGTAGTCACCCGAAATTGTGGGTACAGAGACAGGGATGTGATCAATGTTCCTATA
>VDFB02343375.1:0-46887 GCA_007258455.2 Sequoia sempervirens | reverse complement strand
ACTTTATTAATTTAACCTTAAAATAACCCCAACATCACTTTATAACCTCTTTAATAAAATTATTTAATATTACCTTTATAATTTGCATTTTTTGCCAGGCAACATTAAATAATTAAATTAATTAATATTCATTAGGCAGTATGGAAAATGGGGACATTACAGTTATGTTACACAAATATACTACCTTTTCTTTGAGGAAGATGAAAGCACACAAACGTCCAAAGGAGAAAGTTGTGAATGAGAAGAAGTAAAATGCATCAAAGAAGATGAATCCAAAAGTTTATTTTAATCAATCTAAGGATTGTTCGAAGAGTTTGCAATAGAAGTAAACAAAGAAGAGCAAGATATTTTTATCTTTTAGGAGTTTCCAACTTTAAGTTAAACAATGTCCATAAGCACTAATAATGAAAAATATCAGTTGATTTTTTTTATGAAGAAACGAAGAATTTCATGCTAGAAATTGACATTTTTCTTCAACATTGAATTCTGTTGTCAAAAGAGCCAGATGTTTCTTTATTCGTGGATGTTGCAGCTTCAAGTTTGGTGAACTTTGAGAGTAGTTTTAATGAGAAATTCTAGTTCTAGGAGCTAGATATTTTTTATGACGTCAATATACACATCACAATTACATGAAGAATAATTTCTAGAACATAGTCAGCTTTGGAGATATTTGTCACATCATTAATACATGTTGACACATTATCAAATTCTATCATTTTTTCACAATAACATATAGACAACATGTCTTTAGTGGAGGACATGATGGTTACTTTCTTGCGTTTTTGTCTCATCCTTATCTCCAATAGATTCCATGCATGACAGAAGAAGTTGATGCTGAACATTCAATGGTTATCAATGAACTTGTGCTACTAGAAAAAAGTTGCCATAGTATATAATGTTTATTGATAATCAATGCAGCTCAAGATTTCTACGTTTCAGCACATATAGGTGAAGAAAAGATCATGCAATATTCAATTATGATCAATCAATCATGGAACCTAAGGATTCTTTTTGGAAACATGGAACACCAAGTCTAGTGCGAGGAGAGATTATTTGTATACATTGTACTGAGTATGACTAGAGGCATAAATCAACTCAAATATCGCTTTGCATGGATCCATTGCTGAGATGTTATGTCATGTATAGCAGCTAGTCTAAAGGTTGAGAAGGAGGCAAAAGCACTCCTTGCAGCATATGACCAAGAGAAAGTAGAGAAAAAGATCATAGTGGCAATGGCAGCCCCAAACCCAATTCTACAAGGTCACAAAGAGATATGGGGGGATCGTCTTCTATTGGACAACAAATACGAGGATTAGGCAATGTGGACAACCATAGTTCTAGCTTTTTTGTTCCTTGTAACACTCCTACTGTGCAACTTTCATTGGAAGGTACTATATAGAATAGAGAAATGCAACATGAGACACGGTTGGCATGTTCAATATTTTGGTACTACAACAACATTTTGTTTAATGTTGCTTCAAGTTCTTATTGGGAATAGTTGGCCAATGCATTCATTATCGTAAGGGGTTTAAGGCTCCAAGTTGTCATGAGTTGAGTGAGCCATTATTGCAAGATGAGGTCCAAAACATATGCCCACTAGTAGAACATAAGAAAATTTAGGAAAAGAAAGGCTGCACCATATAATTATATGGGTGGCAGATGACAGAAATAGGACACTTATCAAGATTTTAGTGGCTTCAAAGAGGCAGCTAGTCTTTTTGAAATCAATTAATGCCTCGAATGAAATAAAAAATAAAGAGATCTTGTGCAACATATTGGATGAGGTAGTGATAGAGATGTGAGTGAAAAATGTCATTCAAATAGTAACCAATAATGCAGCTACATATGTGGCAACTGGTAGATTTCTAGAGGTGAGTCACCCAACATTGTTTTGGAGCCCTTATGCTGCCCACTATCTTAACTTGCTCCTTGAGGACATAGGGAAATGAAGATGGGTGAACAATGTGGTTGAAGATGCAAGGAATATGACAAAGTACATCTATAACCACACATGGGTCATAAATCTTATGAAAGAGCCCACTAATGGTAAGGATCTCATGCGATCAAGAGTCACATGTTTCGCCACTAATTTACTCACCTTGCAAAGTATATTTGTTCAATGCCCAACTTTACGTGATGTTCATGAGTGAAAGGTGGTTAGAGAGTCCTTATTATAGGAAGGTTAAAGCAAAGAGGGTCGTAAAAACAAATTTTTCAAAGTCATGGAGATCATCAATGTAAATTTTCAAACTCCAGTTTCTATTTGTTCATTTATTTTCTAATGTTACAATTTGTTGATTTTGTAAAATTTTGATATTTAGGTGTCAACCATTGGTCAGAGTTCAATGATTGGTGAATGGGGATCAAAACCCCATGGGGTATCTATATGAGGCCATGGATAAGGCCAGAGATGCAATTCAACATTTGTATGGGTTGAATAAGACCAAATATGAACTTGTATGGTGCATTATTGATTGGAGATGGAAACGACAACTCCACCAACAAATTCATGCTATTGCATACTATTTGAACCCCAAGTTTTTTCTCTCCCTTTCTTTCAAAGCAAATGCAAATGTTATGCTTGGCCTTAACACATGTATTGAGAGATTAGTTGCTAATGAAAACCTTTGAGACCTCATACTTGATGAGATATAGAGTTATAAGAAGGTAGAGGGGGCATTATTTTCTTCAAATTTTTGCATTCATAGGAGAGCCACTCTACAACCAAGTAAAAGAAATATATATGCTTAATTTTAATTCACCGTTTATTTTAACTTTTAAGTTTACTAAAATCCTTACAAAGTTATAAATGTTATCTTTGCAAAGTTGTGCTGTGAAGATTATGGTGCTGCAATGCCTAACTTTCAAAAACTTGCCTTCCGCATTTTATCCCAATCTTGTAATGTTTTTGGTTGTGAGCACAATTTGAATGTTTTTTAGGCCATTCACACAAACAAGCACAATAGGTTGACTCTAAAGTGCTTGAATGGCCTTGTCTATGTGTGGTTCAACCTTCGATTGCATGAAAAGAAGGTACAAGGGCAAGATACACATGATGTGTTTGACCTTGATGACATCGATCCATATTCAAATTGGACTATGGAGCCTGAGAATGTTGATGTGGATCCATTGTTAATTGACGATGAGTTAGTTGATTTGGAGAGGGAGGCATCCAAATGGGAAGCAAATGTGGCAACATATGAGGCAGAATGCAAGGTTGGTAAACCATTAGGGGCGAGTTTCTTGCATACACAGTTTGATCCTATCACTATGGATGAGGCGCTTATTGAGGATATTGCAACTATACTATTCACTTTCACAACACCCACACAGTGGTAGCAAACTTCTGAGTTTTAGTTGTAGGCGTGTTGGTGACCTTTTCACACATCGCCCCATTGCAAATGGAGACCCCTTGTTTTCGCTTTTTTTTCCTTGGTGTCGCGACTGCTTATCACTTGTCTTTTTACAATGAGGTCATCATTTTGAGAGTTTCAGGTTAGTCTTTTGAGAGTCATCCGAGCCAAATCAATAATCCATGCTTGAATCAGTAGCATAAGAGCGTCATGGAAGGCTCGAGAGGCCAGGAAAGCGAAGATGCGCTGTGAATTATTAATTCTGAACTTCTACTTTTTTAGGAAATTTTTCTTTTAGCTTTTTCATTTTGGCATTTTTGGACCAAAGCGGGTTTCCCTATTTTTAGGGTTTTGCTTTTTCTATTTGCAGAAAGTTTCTATATTGGAAAGGTCTCGAATTTCAAAATCCCTTTCGGAAGTTTGAAAAACTCAATAGAACTCTCGAAAAATCAAAGAAAATTGAAAAAATCATTGAAAAATCTGGAAAAACAAGCAAAAAGCATAAAAATCAGTAAAAAGCATGAGAAAATCAGACTGAAAAGTATCAGATTCTTGAAAAATCAGTCCAAAATCAATCAGATCTGAGCAAAAATCACTGCAAATCAACTCAAAAAGAGTAAAATTCATGAAAATCTGGTTAAGTCTGAAGAATTCGCCATAAGGAGGATGGTCCTTGAAATGTGGGACGGAAAGAAGGAAGGAATGTCTGGAAGTCTTCAAAGTCCGCCCAGCACTAAGGAGAGGATGGCAAAGACTAAGGAAAGTCCGCCCAGCACTAAGGAAGGAATGTCCAAGACTATGAGGAAGTCCGCCAGCCATGAGAGAGAAGTGCCAAGACTATCCAAAGTCCGCCTTGACTTTGGCAAGGCATGCTCAAAGTCCGCCAGCCTTGAGGAAGCATGTCCAAAGACCCTTTGAAGTCCGCCTTGACTTGGCAGATGGGTTGGAAAGTCCGTCTAGGCACATGGGAGATAAAAAAAATAAAAAAAATTCACTAAGTATTGGTGCCTAGTAAGGAAAATTTTGAAAATTTGCCTAAGTGTAAGAGCCTAAAAAGGTGGAGAATCGAAATTTTGGCCAAGTATTGTGACATTTCCAAGAGATAAAGTGTTAAGGAAAGTGCTAAAAGGTTTGGAAGTCCGCCATGTTCAAAGAGATGATGCCAAGACCATAGAAAGTCCGCCCTCACCTTGTCCAAGTGCTTGGAAAGTCCGCCATGGTCTATGAAGGGAGAAAGTTACAATTTTTGCCAAGTGTTTGGGGCTTAGTCAAGAGAAATTCGAAAATTTGCCTAAGTATAGAGGCCTAAAGGATGAAAAATTGAAATTTTTGGCTAAGTATTATGACATTTTCAAGAGGAGAAAGTGCTAAAGTTTGAAAGGCAAGTGCTAAAGGAAGTCCGCCATGGCATGTGGAAAGTGGAAAAGACTTTGGGAAATCCGCCTAGGCCAAGGCAAAGAAAAAATGAAGTGTGCCTAGCATGAAAATGGAAGAGAAATTAAATTGCTTAAGTATGGATGTCTGGAGAAAATGTTATAAAAATTGACAACTTTGGCCAAATACACAGAAGAAAATGCACAAGGCAAAGAGGTAGGAAAGCTTGCCCTTGGCCAGAAGAGATAAGAATTTTTCAACCGTCAAGGAATTTCGCCTAAGGAAGACATCCAGACCAAGACTTTGCCTAAATTAAATTCGCCCGAGCAAGAAAAAATTGACATTGGCAGAAGAAAATGTGCTCAGTGCAATTTAAAATTCGCCATGGCAAAAGAAAATAGGGATCTGGCATAACATTTATTGACAGAATGGCTAAAATTTTGGCTTGGCTAGACGAAATTGGGAATAAAATTGGAAAATAAATTTTTGGCCAAAGAAAATGAAGAGGAGATTGGATAAAAAAATAAATGACAAAAGTCTTCAAAGTTTGCCTTGATAAAATAAATAAAACAAGTCTCAAAGAGTTTGACTTCTAGAGAGAGAGTATGGCAAATCAGTGAGAATTCCAACTTCGGGAGATTAAAATGGAGAATTAAATATGAAATATGCCCGTGCCAAGATGAAAATTGCAAAGAGAGTATGGAATTCGCTTTGAAATGATAAATTCGACACAAAATTCACCGTGACTTCAGGAGAGAGAGTGTTAAAAATTTAACTTCGGAGCTAGAATTCAGGAGAGAGAAAATCTGAATTTGTTTATTTTATTTCTTGCAGGTGGATGACGACACGAGGCGAATCTTCAAAGAAGAAGCAATGGCGTGGAATGGTGGCAAGTCTGCTTCAAGCCAAATGGAGTGAGGGAAAAAGGATGGGACAAGCATGAGAAAGTCCAACCTTGCCTAAGCATAGCATGTCCAAACCTTTGTAAGGCATGTTCAAGGCAAAATAAAGTCTGACCTGGATAAGAAAATGTCTTGAGCATCATGAAGTCCGACTTTGATTGAAGAAAACGTCCAAGCTCATGTAACGTCCGCCCAAGGAGAGGATGAGAAAATTAGCTAAAACTCAGAAAATTGGCTAAGTGTTGATACCTTGGGGAGAAGAATTCACTAAGTGTTGGACAAAAAACAGGAAGGATGAAGAGGAGTAAAGAGGAAATGAATAAAATCCTTGTCCAAGGATGGAATTTGTCCTACATAGCACAAGCCAAATTCAAAATTGAAGAAAAATCCACAGGCAAAGTTCATCCAAAACCTTGGCTAAATGTTGAATAGTCCGTGTGAAGGTGGTACAAAATGAACTTGAATAGCCAAAATTTGGCTAAGTATGGGAAATACTTCACAAAGAAAATTCCAATTTCCTCTATCATGGCAAAAGCACAGGGGCATTCTTCTCCAAATTTAAGACACTTGAACGGATATCCAGACATCTTGGAAGGATTTCATCTACAATCCCAGACCTGTTGAAGCAATCAGGGCAACTTCTTGAGGGATTTCATCTCCTGAGGAATTAAAAACAAACTTCCAATCAGAATCAGATGGTGACAAGAAGAGTGTTCCAAACAGATCTCCATACTTAGACAATTTCTCGGCACAAATTGGAGAATTCAAAGAGGAAATCCAAAGGAATAACATCAACCCAGTTCAAGCAGGAGGAAGTTCAAAGCAACCAACTTCAAGTCTAGACACTGGGCCCAAGGGGAGACTTCCGTGATCTCAAAGATCCAAATACAGTAAGAAGAAGAAATCAAAGTCTCAAAAGGAATCCAAGATCAAAGCTAGGAAGGAACAAGCACAACGATAGAGTCATCGGTAGGAAAATATCTCCTGCTGCTAATGGAAGAAAAATGAAATCAAGGAAGACATCCAGCACGCTGAGGTGACGCCTTGTCATCTTCCAACCAATCAAATTGTTCCAAATCAACATGCAACAACATTCTATTTTATTGTTGATTTATATTTAGCAAAAGGGACAAGTGTCCTCAAATGAAATTTTCTCATTGGTCAAAAGTGACAAACCCTAATTAGGGTTTTATTTTGTAATCTCACCGCTGATTTGAAATCAATCTTGGCCATTGAATGGTAATTGGGGAGCCTATAAATTGAGTCATTCCCCTCATTTCCAAATGTGGTGAGGAGCATGAGATTGTTGCATTGAGACTATTTTTGAATAATAAAAGCTCTTGCGTATGATTTACTTTGAACAACTTTTATTGTCAAAGAATGGATATTAGACCAGATTATCATGAATAGATGATTAATAGGGAAGCTTAACTTCAAAATTTCATTCAAGGCTTGAAAATTATCATCACGCCCCTTGAAGATTGCACCCATTTTGTGTATGTTGTCCAGTAGGAGGCAAAACAAAGTGTGGTTTATCCCCTTCACCGAGTCCTTACTGTCTCTTAAGTTCTTAGGCATAGAATAGACCTCCTGAACCCTTATCCTTTTTGCCATTTTTTTGAGATCCACATTGAAGTCCTAAGTGAAGAAAGCCTTTAATGATAGATTCGCCTAAGTCCCAAACTTGTGAAAAGTTCTTTAACGTAGTCCCCTTTGCTTTATTACCAGTAAATCACAACGCCATTGAGTTTATCCACACGCCGGTGACCAATAAAAGAAACCTTGAATCGCATATGATCTTCCTCGCTAATATTACAGCATACATGCTGCGGGTTTTTCAAGAGAGGCATATGTCTGCATGTATTTTATTTCTTGTGTGTTCGGTGGATGATAAACGCATACCAACAAGTAGTATGAGAAAAGATGAAACCGTTGTGATTGTAACTTTCTTGAAAAGTTATCAGGCTTCCTATATTGGTTCTGCCGCCGCTTATCTAGAGACCATCGTGATCGGGTGTGCTTGGAGATTTAGAGAGCTGCCCCTATCCTTATCTTCTACGATTCATATTGGCTGCCAAAATATCTCTTAATTGGTTTGACGTGGTCTCTGACTATGGTCAATATCATTCCAATTGATCACACTCCAAATTGCACACCATTTCCTATGATCATCCAAAGAACTATAGTCAACATTCGGATGATTGATTTGATCGAAGGCATCTTGGACATCGTGCTACCTTTACTACCACATACAATTTCATTGATACTATCGTGCCTTGTAAAATGCTACCATTCCGTGAAAGACTATGATGTTGGAAGAGTCGCATAATTTATCTGGTTTGGTCATTATTTCTGCTGCGTCAACTAACAAGGATATTAAGGAGACTCGTGGCATATAATCCATCTTCTACACAATGAATGATAATGATTTGCAAAGATCTAAGCTTTGTGTCGGTTGGAGACAGATCGTATCACTTATCATTGAACCAAGGATTATGGATGCGAATCGTATTTGGAGTTTGTCGCTACTTTCATTATCTTCGGTCATTGAGCATTTTATTGGCAGGATGCAAAGCCGACGTGGCTTGAGAGAAGTGTAGCTTCTGTTGGGTGACGTGAATAATGTTGATCACGTGCAACTCGTATCTAGAACCCATCGTATATATGGGTATTAGCAAGTCAATATCTAACATACGTAACCTTGGCTCTATCGTTGTTCAATGGGAATCACATAGAATTGGGTAACTCACTCTATTCAAGTATATTGTTGAGAAAGAAATTAAAGGAGCCTACGTTTTGCAAGTATGGAGTGGTGATGATGTCATTAAGAAGCAGCAAATGTATTCAAGGAAGATGGGCAACTATTTTTAGCAAACAATAACTAAACATAAAGTAAAGGACGTGACCAATTGAATAGTCAACCCGATTCAAAGAGGTGTGTCCTTTTTGGGTTAAGGTATAGAATATAAAAGAGGTAATGAGAAGTGAAGGGAAGGATCATCATGGAATCAAGGATTTATAGCATTTGTACTCAAATATTTTGAAGATCCGAACGCTCTTTGGGAGCTCATGATCAACCAAAGAAAGATGCATGAACAATCAACACATTTCAGAAATAGCATTTCATTTGCATGGATATAAAGATAGAGTCGGAAACAACAAACTAAAAGAGGTCTCACCTCTTACTTATTCAAGCATGATCTTAAATTATTAATCAGTAACAACTTTACTTTTACTTATTAAATTTCTATTACCAAACTAAGGTTTGAAATTGATTTTATTATTCAAACGGTTTACTTCATTTATGATTTGGAAATTCTTATTATTGGACGACAATTTGATGTCAATCCAATAAAGGATAAATCAAAAATCTAATGACTTGGACCTCGGGACATTACAGTCGTGAAAAAAGTTAGCTGGGGGAGATGAATGATACGAAGCTTGCGTTGAATGGAGTTCTTAGAGCGAGGGTTTCTCTGAGTCGTTGTGTGCGCCTCCAGAACCGATTATGCTCGGGCTGGTGAATATTATAGATGAGGACAACCTTCTTGAATCCTCTTAAACCATTGGGACCAAGGTGGGATTTTTTGTAGCAGCAATTACCTCCGTTACACCCGAACCTTGCACGTACCTCAACAAGTACCTGAACTGTACCCGTATCCGTCATGTACCCACCCGAATATGGAGGCCAAAACAATTGAACTTGGTAAGATAGACAATAAAAGAATTCAACATTATATATCAATTTTTATTCAAAAACAATGCAAACCTCAAATTGAGCTTGATTAGTATTTGCTTGTGCTTTTGATAGAGTGTGGATGTTCAAATGAACTTGTAGTACATTTCCTATAGCATGTTGATGATTTCTTGTAGATTTTCTTCATGATATGATAGAAGAAAAATAATAGATTTTATTTTTTTTCTATGAAGAAATGAATGGTTTAGAGTGATTTGATCAATTTTGAAGACTAAAACTAATTTAGAGTTAACTAATTTGATTGATTAGTTAACTAGCTTGATTGACTAATCATTTGTCTTGATTGTTTAGTCAAGTAATTTGATTTAGAGTGGAATGTGGGTGAGGATAATTAGATTTATTTATTTATTTTAATTTTATATGTGCATGGATTATTTAGGAGGTAATTAATTATGGGGTGAAGTTAGGAGGATTTAAATAGGGTTTAATTAATTAACATAACATAATTAATTAATTGACAAGGTGAATTGCCGATATTGGCATGGTGTGATGGTTTAAAGGTGGCATTGTTGTTCTTGCCACCAAGGTTCAAACCCCCTTGTGGTGGTATTGTTGAGTGGTTGTATTCCGGTTCATAGCTTTGGTTCAAAAGCGTTTACCCCTTGAATAAAAAAAGGAAAATTGACAAGGTGAATTAAACATTAGCATAATGAAATTAATTAGCTAACAAGATGATTAGTTCACAGGATGACAATAGGATGATGATGAAATTAATTGACAAGATGAGAATATATTGATGACAAAATTAAGTCATGGTGAAATCTAGGTGTCTACATGTATTACTATTTAATTAATAGTAACACATGGAACATATATGATATTCATTATTTTAGTTTTAAACTTTAAACATTACATTTCATCTCTACATTTAAAAAATGCAAACTTTAAGACATTGAGGACAAAATAAAGTAGAAAAAAGGAAGAAAATGAAAAAGAAAACCCCATGGCTTTTGCTCCAAACTCAACTTCTTTTGTAATTGGTTTGCAATGGTTATCAACCACAATCTTGTCATGTTTGCTCCTATGAATATTATGAGAAACTCCACTGCCATCCATTGCATTTGCTGCTATCACTATTATCAGATGAGTATTTTTCACTTAGAGAAAATATCTCTCAAAATGGTAATGTAGATTATAGACCAAGATTGCTATGAACATAATAGTGAAGCAATGATCTTTTAAAACTTTTTATGGTTTCAAAACATAATAGGGTTTTTTGATTTTAGATTTTTTTATGGGAGGAACATGTAGAGACATGGACATGATGTCTCTTGTCACAAGAGATGTCTTTTTACTCATCTTTGGTTTTGGAGATGTGTCTCAAGGGGTGGGAGACATGTCTCCTTGTAATATTGTGTATAACTCTTCTTATTTGGTCCCACCAAGTTACCAATAATTATGGTACGACTTTGGGTTATGTTTGTCTTGTATGGGTACATTTAGTTTGTGTATGAAACCTACACGTATTATGAGCTTGCTTGTGTGTTGTAACCAATGTATGTAAGGTATATTGTAATACTATATTGGGACTAGTGCCATTATGGGTTGACCTAGCCTCATATTATTTGTATGAATGACATATAAATAGAGGTAAAGCTTCTCATTATTTCATCTAATTCATTCTAATTATATTATATATTTGAAAGTTGTATCATCTTGTGTTTTGGCAACATGTTGAGATTATATTAATGTTTGATATGGACTTGGTTGTATAAACCATAGTTCGCATACTTGGACTCTACTTAGACTTCGTAGACCAAAAAATTTTCAATTTGACAAAACTTGACAATTTAAAACATACTTAAATTTCATAAAAAATATATTTTATGCAAAATTCACTTGCAAAATATATCATAATCGATGACTTGGTGAGTTTGTATACTTTGGTATGAACTATAATATTATTAGAGGCTTGGGTTTAAAACTCCCTTGATTTTAGCTCTTTGGTACTATAAAGTTGGTAGTAGAATTATCGTTACCTTAGTAGTTGCCTAGTTGAAATTTTGTTTTAATGTCACTTATTAATTAATTAGCTTATGTGGGCCCTATCCTTATTTTCCCGATAAGGATATAAATATATTTTAACAAAGGGGCCAGGTTTAGTAGCAATAAATAAAATAATAATAAATAATATGGGGGTGTGGGTTTCCATAAAAGGTTGTTATAACCCTAGGACACTTGGCATCTTCTTCAAGACAAATTCTATGACAAGAAATCAATGAATTACAAGACAAAGTGGGTTTATTTTTAGAAAAGAATATCTTTACTATTTTAATTGTTATCTTTGAGAGGAAAAATGAGGCTTGTTGGTAGTATATATTGTGGAGCTTGTTGGCCTTTGAGACATTTGCCATTTTATTTAGTCTTCTCTATCATAGTTTGAGCCTTGTGTTTAGCTATAGGATTTGAGGACCAAAATCCTTGGAATCTGGAGATTGGAGGATGAAACCACTTTGGTTTCTTGTTGATTGGAGGAGTGAAATCCTTTACTTCTTGAGGGCAATTTCACACAAATGTTGTATTTGTACTTCATAGCTTTGTTAGTGTTTCAGCACAAATTATGGTATTTGTAGCAAGTCTTGTATCACTATAGCTTCAATATATATTGTGGAAACATACAATTTGTAATCACTAAAGTAGCATTTTATTGTGGAGGAAGCTTTATTCATATTTGTGTGTTATTCCTTTGAAGCTTCAACACATTTGTATTAATACCAACATATTGTTTACATCTTTCTAGGTGTTGCTGTTATTGGAAATAATATAAGTTAAAAATAATTATCCTTTGTATGCTCTCACCTTGTCCCTCAAAGGATTTGGGTGGGATTAGGAAGTGGCTTAATAATAACATTTTCTCACCTTATGCCTTACTCCTCACCCTTATGGAATCTTGGTGATTAAAAAGGTAAATATTTTATATTAAAATTTGTCGAGGATATTAATGTGGTGTTAGAGCCAACATCCCACTAGCATGTGGAGTATGGTGAGAAAACAAAGACTCCTAAGATGGAGGAGAGATCAAGGTTTCCTTTAGGACAACCTAATTGTAAATGTAAACAAATCTTCTAACAAAGAGAGAGACTAAGGGTTCTAAAGAGATTCTAAGTTCCAGATTTCTACAAAATTTCTAAGTCAGATTTGCGATTTCCAGATTTGTTTTCCTGAATGTACTGAATGCAGAACATTAATCGATTTCTATGTTTTGCATATCAATAGAGGAATCACCTTTTGTATGTAAGGAGACCCGCCTCCAAGGGATGTGTCTCTAGAGAGGACGTGTCTCCACACGTGGAGACACGTCCGCTCAAGGGACGTGTCCCTTTGAGCGCGCAGGTTTCACTTACACCCAATAAAACATTCGGTTTAAACAACTTTAATATATACATACACCCTCACACATGGCGAGTATATATGTGAATTCCAAATGCGAATTTGAACATCAATTATAAACAATTCAATTTTATACATGCATTATAAAATTCGGTTTTTACTTATTTCTGGAAATATTAATCATGAAGGGGACTTGATCTTATATAAACGATGATGATGCTTATAGCAATCATCGTTTATATCTGACCTAAGCTACCATTCATCAACACTCAATAAGCCTCTAGATGAGGCAAGGCAAAATGACATAAGTTCTATTAGTAGGCCAAGAAAGAGTGAACATATTATTTACAAGAATGTTGTAGATCTAGATGAATACACCCATTGCCATGCCTTTGCAAAATCAAGGTTACACCATAACACCACAAAGAGGGGATAGAGTTAATTTGCAAATAATTGATCAATGGGCGAGTTCCATTTTGAAACCCTCTAGACCCATGTTCTTATGGAGAGAAGGAAGAGTGAAGCTTGAAACTTCTTCCATGGAAGAGCTTGATAGATTGTTTGGAGAATATCCAAGGAAGATTGAAGATTTCGAGGTGGCCATAACCTTTGATAGATAGTTGGAGCTGCTGGGAAAAATATTCAGCATAGAAGAGGTGAAGGGAGTAACTATAATAATAGTGGGAAAGCGCTACCACATAAGGTGAACAAACTAATTGCACCAACTCTTGATTGTACCAAGATATTTGCTTAAGCTTTGTTGTGAAAATTGTAAACTTACTTCACATTTAGCCCTATGATGGAAGAAAATGCAATTCAATTTGCCACATTACGCTTGGAGGGAATTACCTATGATTGGTTCCACCATGGTCTAATCAAACAAGGGCATGACTTTGTGCAAACTTTTGATGATTTCAGCTAGAGGTTGCTAGATAGATTTGACCAAAAGGATGAAGAAATATGTTTCAAAGAACTTGCTAGAATCAAGCAGTAGACTTTAGTGGGTCCATATGTAGCAAAATTTGTAATAGTTGTAGTTATGGTATTCGATATATTGGAAAATGGGATCAATTTCCTCTTTGTTTATGGTCTATATGAGGCTATCAAGGGAGCATTAATACTTGAGCCATTCATGCTAAGGGACAAATTTTCATTGTAGCCAAAACCACCCACTACTAGATTTCAGAATGGCAACTTCATAAAAGGAGGATTAAACTCACATCCTCAAAAGAGTACATCGCAACAATTTGCAGCAAAGAAGATGGATGCTGACACAAGGAATGAACTTGAAAGGAAGAAGTTGTGTTTCGCCTGTAATGATTTGTGGGAACTTGGTCATAGATGCCTTAGTGAGGGCCAAGTCTAGTATATTGAGATAGTATTTGTCGAAGATGAATCCGAAAAACTACGGATACTCATAAATGATAGCAATAACACCCTCATAACTTTTTTGGAAGCACCACGACATAACCCATTTAAGGTTTGTGGGGTATAATTTGGGTAGTGGATTATAGAATTGATTGATAGTGGGGCCACCCAAAACTTCATTGATGGAGGTTTGGTTGCTAATAAAGGGTTGAAAGGTGAAAACTTTGTTGGGTTCAATGCTATGTTCCTCGGAGACGTGTCCCCTTGACTTCTTTTTTTGTCACCATGGATGTTTCAAGGACATGGGGATGGCTCAAGGACATTTCCTAGCCATCCCCAATTGAAGAAAAATTGCCAAAACATCTCGAGGACATAGAGATGGGATGGGGACAATGTGGTGATGGTCGAGGATGTCTCAAAGGTCCCTCGATCGTCTCGGGGATGGTTGGTCGTCCCCGCGCCTAAAGTGTGTTCAAAAAATTAAAAAAACTGCAACTAAAACAGAAAAACAATTTATATGTTGTTTGTGGGTCCTCACACCCCTCTAAAGCCCCAACATAAAAAAATGAGGACTCCATATCTAACATTTGTTCATTTCTACATGCAAAATTTTTTTGCAGCCAAGTTGGAAAGGGAAGTCAATAGGGTTGAAGGTGTAGTTAGAAAAACCAACATTGGTTAGCACTAGAGTGAGGAGTGAGGTAGCAGCTAGCAAGAGAATTGAAAGAGGCATGCTAATCTTCCATTTGATTTTTTTTTCATGTTTTTTGAAAGTTTAAAGGATGAAAATATGATTTTTTTTCTATTTTCAGTTTCCAAATTCTACATGGATCTTGATTCACAAAACAAAAAATGAGCAATAGCAGTGAGAATAGTGGGCATGATGAGATGGAAGAAAGAAATGAAAACCAAAATGTGAGTTATAAGCTCACTTGGGGGTTCATCAAGTTGTGGAAGTGCTATGGGTGAAGGGGGACAGCCACACAATCCATTTGTTTGTCCTTCTGAAGTTCTAATAAATTATGCAGAAGGCCCCTTTATTGTCAAAAAGCCTCTTCTTCACTTTGTGACAGCCCTAGACAAAGGTAAAAAGAAAAAATTGAGGGGTACTTGAGTATGGCTGTGTCACATTTGTAAAATTGATTTTAGAGGGGGCTACACAATAGTGTATTGTCATATATTGAGCTATATAGGACAATGGGTGAAGGTTTATAAAGAGATAAAGGAGGATGAGAGGGTAGAGGTTCATAGATTGCATATGGAGGTGGAATCAAGGTCTAAGGGGTTGCAAATGCCAACACAATTTGCACAATCAACTATGCATATGCCCTCTATGGTTGGCAGTGGTAGTGGTAGTGGTAGTGGTGATGTTTCCACAAGAGGGAAGAGGAAGACTATTACTAGTGAGCAGCTAGGGATAGTTGCAAGTTTTTTCAATGTGCATGCACAAGATGTGGTAGAGTCTTCCATTGCCAAATTTTTCAATGCCCATGCCATCCCATTTCACGTAGCATGTTCTCCTTACTTCAAACAAATGTTCAGAGATGTAACTTTTGCTGGTCCCTCATTCACCCCCTTGGAGAACATGAACTCTACCCTCCTTGACAAAGAATATTCCAAGTTTTAATTTTATTTCATATGCACATTGACAATGAATTATGGAAGTAATTAAATATTAATATGTTCAATTCTCATGTGAACTCTGTTGTTGTGTATTGAGGATTCTATGATGTATATGTCAATATGATGAATGTCCTATCATTGATATCAATGTTATCATATGAATATTTGAAATTTCCCTATATTATTTTTTTTTCTCTATTTTTTATATAGCTATCCCCTTTACCATCCCTTGTCGTTCCCAAAAATGGCCTAAAAAAATTTGTTCTCGAAACATGTCCCCCTATCCCAAAACTTGGTGGAACAGAGGTTCAATGTTATTGTGGCAAATGGATTTTCACAATTCCATGCACCAAAATTATATGACAACACAAACTATCCCTTGGCGACTACGAGGTATGTGATGATTTTGTATGTTGTGGGATTAGGGAAAATAGATATTGTTTTGGGAGTACAATGTTTGAATTCCCTTGGAGAAGTTTCTTAGAATTATTAGTTAATGGAATTAAAATTTAAATCTCAAGGGAAAGATATGGTGCTTAGAGGCATTCCTAACAGGTCAACACAAGTTATCACAAATAAGAGTATGGAGAGGACCTTTCATAAGGACAAGTTGCTTTGTGATGAAAGGCATGCACACCAGTTCATCTTTTGGTAAGCACTAGGATTATCTTGTTGATATTCAAACCATTTTGGATAAGCATAGAATGGTGTTTGGTGATGTGCCTCCATGTTTTCCATTGGATAGAGGATTCAAACATATAATAGAGTTGGAACTAGGCTCTAAGCTTGTAATGATCACACCTTACTGCGACTTGTCGACATATAAAGAAGAGATAGAGAAGGCCGTGAAGAAGTTATTGGAAATGGGCCACACTAGAGCCAACTCTAGCCCATTTGCATGATCAATAGTCCCTATGAAGAAAAAGGATGGCAGAATGAGGATGTGCATCAACTACAGATCATTGAACAAATAGACTATAAAAAATAGGTATCCTATTCACAGGATCAATGCACTTATTGACAAGTTGCATGGGTGGATTTATTTCTGAAAGATTGATTTGAGATTGAGCTACCATCAACTTCGTGTCTATGAGGAGGATGTGTACAAGACAACTTCTAGATGCCATTATGGACACTTTGAGTTTCTGGTCATGCCATTTGGTTTGACTAATGCATCAGTCACTTTTGAATCTACAATGCATCAGGTATTTAGTGGACAGTTGAGGAATATTTTATAGTATTTTTTGATTTGGGAGGATCACCTAAGACACCCAGATACAGTCCTTGGAATTCTAGGGCAATAGGCACTATTTGCAAAAGAATCTATGTGTGAGTTTGGGTTATATAGATTTTGTATTTGGGCTATGCCATTAGCTCTCAATGTGTTCAAGTGGATCAGCAGAAGATCCACTTTTTTGGGCTTTGTTATAGGTTTTTACAGTGATATCTATTTTCTGTGTAGTTTGTCAAGTCTCTTTCCCTATCAATATTTCATAGTAAATAGATTTCTTTTCATTGCTTTTTAACATAATAGGATACTGTCTTATTGAATTTGATATTTTGTGTCATTAATGTATGCTGCTATTGCAAAATTTGTTTATAATATTAAGTTATGAAATAAGAGAAAGATTGCATCCCACATTTTATAAATCATAATAACAAAAAACAATGTGCAGGCTTGATGGAAGCACAACTGGAGCTCAAAGACAGAAGCTAGTAGAGCAATTTAATGATCCATTAAATACAAAGGCCCAGTGTATTATAATATCAACAAGAGCTGGATCATTGGGCATAAACCTTCCGGCAGCCAACCGTGTGATTATTGTAGATGGTTCTTGGAATCCGACACATGATCTTCAGGCTCTTTTCCGTGTGTGGAGGTAGTATGTACACTGCTTGTATACTTTTTGCTTCCACCAACTTGTTGCATGCTTGTATTGCTAAGGAACTAGTTTTTGGCTATGGAAGGGTGTGAGAGAATGCTATTGCACATGATTATGTCAAAGGATAGCCAGATTGTGCCTTTTCTCTTCTTTTAATTTTGAGTTATATTTAGTATTTTTTTGTACCACAAACAGTAAAAGCATAGTTACCCAAAGATACATACTTGATCTTTGCTTTCATTGATATTTGATATCAATTTCAATACTTTAAATTTTAAAATGTTAATTTTTTAATCTTTAAGCATTTAGTAATTATATTCTTAAGGTACATATCCCTTGCATAACTTTCTTTTTTTCTAAATATAAATTATATCTGATAATTTATTAAAAATCATCTCCAAGTAGTCATCTTCAACTTTTTTCAAAGTAGTGTAGGGTGAATATGAGTAAAAGCCTTGGTAAAGGAATGAACACCTGATGACTTGCTCTTATGTGTACTTGCTACCATAGAAGCAGATATCTTTGAAGTATCATGATATATTGGATCTTGGCAGGGCTCCTGATTCTTTTATGAAAACGAGGCGAGTTTTGAATTTCTCTTGTTATACACCACATCCCCTTTGCTTGGGAAATGATATTATACTTGCAATGAAAACTCAGTGGAGCCTCAGGCTGTAAGAAAAATCCTTAGAATGCAATACAAGTTGCTGCAAATGCTAGTGTCTGCACATTACAATTAAACCTGAATTTATAGTAGAAGGAAGAAAATCGAGAGTGAAGTTGAAGCAGTCGATAGTGCATATTTTCAGTGCTCAGCAACTGGGCTTTAGGGAAAGCTTCGATGCTAGTGAAGACCGGGGCCATTTAATTAGATGATGAAGAGCCTCAAAACACCCCCAAGGTGGCTATGTTGGTTTTAAGATCAGATTTAATGCACAGAAATTAATTCAAAAATTCAACACAAAGACACAGCAAATACCCTGGGAAAACCCTCCTCCTGAGGGAGAAAAACCCAGCAACAAATATCTCTTTATTATATATCAATAATGGCAACAAGTCTTTTTACAATGAGGCCAATCTCAAGGCCGATATGCAGCACCTTCACAAGATGCAATGATAACAAGTAATCAGCACTTCCTTGTAACTCAGATCTACCCTTAAGAAATTTGCTATCTGCTCTTGATAATTCGCAGTTTGCACTTGATTGATCTGCCCTTGAAGAATTCACACTTGGAAGAGAAGAAATGCTCGAACTTGCTTGATGATAGAATGAGGAAGAATGAGCTTCTATATATACATTTTGCAAGAGAGGTCACACCTCTTCAAGGAGAAGGTCGGCCACCAAAAGAAAAATATAATTACAAATAAAAGCTGGGTCGGCCACCAAGGAAATTACAAATAATAATAAATATGATTACAAAGGAGGTCGGCCATCTTAGAGATATGTTGCCATTAAATAATCACAAATAAATAAGGAAGTATGAAGCCCGAAGCTGCAATAACATCAACAGGCTAGAGAGATTTGGAAAATATACATTCAACAATTTGCTCATCAACTTCATGTTTTGGTTCTGTATTTAGGTAGAATACACTTACCATATGGTTTTTCTATTCCAAGGCTTGGACTCCTTTAGGCCCCAGATTCTAGAAGCTCACTCAGGTATGTTCTTGCCTTTGAGCTCTATAATATGGCTCACATGAGTCATCCCAACTAAAACATTTATTCTTGTTTTCCATCTTTACATATCCCCAAAATTTATGCTGGCAATCAGAGTAACACTCTGCAGGGAGGGTTTCAGCTTTCTTCAGTTTCCATTCCTACCCCATGGTCAGAAGCTCTCTCCATTGAGCTAAGATAAATGTATACCAGAATGTTTGAAAATCAACCTGAAGGAACCACCACCTCTATAAGGCCTTTTGGTGGGGTTAAAGAGGAGTATGTTACTGAAAAGCTCTTAAAACAAGCACTGTAATTTTTTTGAAAAGATAAATAATGAAAGGGAGTGGAAATTTCTTTTATGGAAAAATGTGTTGCCTTTTATGGTTAGCTACATTTATCAACAAAAAGAATGCATTAAAGCTCAGCAAGAATGTATGCAGCAGCATAAAGATTGTTTGCTCTACTTAAGTCGTAACTTCAAACCCAATTATATCAGGTGTCTTCACAACTGCAGATAGCCACATGCATTTTTGAAGTAATGACAGTAATAATTGCCATTGCCCCTTGGCAACAGATCTAACTGCTATTCAATAATGGCAGCTGGAAATCTTAACAGCTACTTACACCATTCAATATGTATAACCTGTTTATAAAAGTTCTACTAGAGTAGTGTTGCGCTTTATCATCCACGAACACACAGAATAAAATGTCCAAGACACTCTATCCTCTCTTGAAAAACCACCGCGTATGCTAAGATTGCGAGAAGATCATATGGCGATTCCAAGGTTTCTTTTGTAGGTCTTGACGTGTGGATAAGCTCAATGGGCGTTGTGATTTGCTGGTAATAAACAAGGGGACTTACGTTAAAGAACTTTTCACAAGTTTGGGACTTAGGCGGATTTATCATTAAAGGCTTCTCTTCAATCGGGACTTTCAATTTGGATCTCAAAAAATAGCAAAAAGGATAAGGGTTTAGGAGGTCTATTCTATGCCTAAGAATTCAAGAGACAATAAAGATCCGGTGAAGGGGATAAACCACACTTTGTTTCGCCTCCTGCTGGACAACATACGCAAAGTGAGTGCAATCTTCAAAGGGTGTGATAATGATTTTCAGACCTCGAATGAGGCTGAAGTTAAGCTTCCACGATTATAAGCTCAGGCTAACTTTACGCATCGAATGCAAATCATCCATTCGAAGAAAGTATGAGCAATACTTCACCATTGAATCGATACGATCAATCTCTCATTCACTTAACCAACTTTCAAAGCAAATTCTATTTAATCTAATTCTAACTTTAATCTATGGCGGAAGAAGATATGCAACCTCGCTTACTATTTGACAATAAAAGTTATTCAAAGCAAATCATGCATAAGAGCTTTTATTATTCGAAATAGTCTCAATGCAACAATCTCATATACTGTCTCCACACAAATGAAAGTGAGAGATCATCAGTTTATATAGAGTTTCAAAAATGAAATGAAGGGCCGAGATTAAAACAATATCAATGGCCAAGATTATTACAACTCAACCCTAATTAGGGTTGCCCAAAATAACATGAGTCATCAATCAGTAAACTATCAGTAAAGAGGCAGTTGAAGCTATTATCAAGGAGAGGCGTCCTTATCCTTCTGAGCAGCATTGCATTCGACGAACCTGGACACGACCGCAATGACCTCCATCGTGACGGGTGGCAGCATGCTAATCCGGAATTCCAATCCATCTAAGTCCTCAGCACATTTGGCGAAGGTGCTTGCCCAATCCGCCTCCTGCTTCACAAAATCATTTCGGATGGTCAAGAGACTCACCACTTTCGCGAAGTCCCGTCTCAGAATTGGTCCAGTGGTCGAGAAGAAAATCTCTTGAACCTTACGTTTCAACCTCTCCAGCTGCATGTCGTTCTCCCGGACAATCTCACGGTCGAACACTTCTGCAGCTGTCATATAAATCCTCTCCTGGATTTCTTTGACCTGCTCTTCAATTCTGAGCCCATCTTCTCTTGCCCTCTCCACAACCTCTCTTCGTATAGTCACTGCCCAAAACCAATGGTGAAAATCATATGCTGCTCCTGCAGCAATCACCCTTCTTTCAACCAACTCTTCTCTTGGAGTGCCTTTCAAGACCCTAAGGCTTGGAATAAGCCTCTCCTGCATGTCTAGAATACATTCCCATGTCTCTGCCATATCAACAAGTCTGGAAAGAAAAGAAGAGGTCCGCCCATAGGCAAGTGCCAGTTTCTCCATGAACGAGGCTGCTTCAGTGCCCTCGCTCACCATCTAGTCCTGAGCCTCCTTGGCTGTGACCATTCCATGCTCTACATCCTTGGTCACCTCCTGCGATGAATTGAGGAGAGGAGGAGCTACCGCATTACCCTAATCAAGTGGCTGAGTCAGATGCCGTATGTACTCCTTTAGGCGTTCAACCTCCCTTTTATACTCTTTCTTCTTAGCCACTTCTTTTTCCAATCTCGCTTTGATGGTCGAGACAGAATTATCTAGTTCCTCCACTTCTTGATCCTTTGAGGTTGGGCCAAGATCTACAGTGGTTATGGCATACTCTTGAGGAGTAATCTCGTCTTGTGGCTTGTCCACTGTGGGTACTGCAATGTGTACGGAACGGCTGCCTGTCTCGTTCCTTTGAATGGTAGAGAATTTCTTGAACGGTTTCTTGATTGCAACTTGCTCCAACCTTGCCAAGAAATCAGCAGTATCATCCTCCTCTTGGGCTTCTGCAGGTACCTAAATCTTCATCCTCTCTATCAGCCAATCTGGAATGGTCGGTTGCTCAATTCCATCTTCTACCTAAACCTCTTCCTCATTCAGAACATCCACAACCTCTCTGAGAGCGGAAATCATTCCCTCCTCGAAGTCATTATTCCGGACTTCTATCTCATTGTCTGAACCAAGTATTTTCGTGCCTGTAGGTGACGAGGGCTCCTCATCATCCAACTGAATAGGTTCATCGTTCTCTTCCTGAACTGTAGGAGGTACGAGTATTTCCACCAAGGACTCATCTATGGTAGCCACCAGCTCGTCGATATTCCGAGATGCTGCTGAACGAGATGGTTCTCCCTTATGTCTTTTGGAAGCAGACTCTGTACTTGGGACTATTTCCTTCCTTTTCTTTCCAATTTCAACCAAATCCTAATGGGATGCACCGACATTATAGGAATACGACTCTGACTCGCTCAGTAAATCATACGTGAGTGTTATTCTTTTATGTCTCATCTCCTGGGCATGATGGTCAACCCACCACTGAGAGTATTTGACCACTGGTCTCATTAACGTTGCTAAGTCTGCGTGCTTAGGCTTTGACCATCTCACGGGAGGAAGAGGTCGACTCTCCTCGAAGCGTGGCTGGATGTAGTTCCCATCGTCCTGCAACTGGTCAAGCACCCGACAAAACTCAATTGCCCTCATGAAGTCAACTGGCATTCTGGACCATAATCTTCTTCTAACTTCATATTCATCGGCAACATTTGCCCAGAAGTCTTCCAACTCCACTCTGTGCTTGTACCTTCTCCCCTCTACTGTCCGAATATTATGATGTGGGTCAAAGTTGACCCTGGACTTGTAGGCTGTAAATGGATACCATTGGATCTCCAACCTTGCACTCTCAGCTGCCTGCGCTGATGGACAGGACTCCAACATATTCCCGATAAAAAATGGGAATGTAACAGATGCCTTCTTGGTTGGCCTCTGGATGTTTTGATACTCCTCTAACTGTCTTAGGACCTCGAGCAAAATCATCCGATTTGTCGGATAGATGGGCAACTTATAGGGATTTCCAGTAAATCCCTGGATCCTGACATACGTAAATTTAGGAAACTGGATGAACCAGGATCCGTATTTACTGATCAAACTTTTCGCCTCATGAGTCAGCCTCTGATGCACTCCTCCTTGAAGTGTTCTGGTAATATGCATTAAGAAGGCATCATGCACCCTTCTGAAATGAGACTTCTCCTTCAGCTGGAGTTGTGGGTAGCAGTCATAAGGTCTGAGCTCGTTTTCTCCGCTGCCAACTTTGCCCTTGCAGATTAGTCCTGGATATTTATATGTCCTGGCCAATAAGTAGACGACATACGAGCTCATGTGAAAAGACTTAGTCTCTTCTAGATTGATCAACTGCTCGTGGAGATTGTCACTTATCATTCATGACCAATTGAACATTTTTACGCCAGAAGTGATCTCATCCATGAAGTAATACATTCAGCTTTCGAAAAATGCACCCTGCGGGTTACCAGCTACTCTGTTCAACATCAAGATGATGTCTCCAAAATCTTCTTTGAAGTCTGTCCGGCATGGCCTCTTAGGCATCTTCTTTATTGACGGTTTAGGCTTGTCCAGCCATACCTTGTTAACATTGGTGGCGCATAGATCTGGTTGACTGTCATACAAATGCTTAGCCTCTTCCTTGGTCTTATAGACAGTACGAGAATGCACTGGGATGCCAAAGGTTTCTTGAATTACCACCTCGCTCAAGTGTGCCAAAATTCTGCCATCAGGTGCAACGATTTGCCTCTTCTGAGCATCATAGTGGAGAGCACATTCCACCATCAATTCTGCACAATCCATTGCCAGCGGGAACCCGGCTGCCTGAAAAATTTCATTCCTTACTATCCGTCTAGCTATCGGTGTTGGAAGTCCATTCTGTCCATACATTCTTTTCTTAAACTCTTCGAAATCGACATGTCCCAGACCAATGTCAGCAACATTTTTCCACTTAGAATTTATTTTAGACTTCGCTGGACACCTTTGCTGGCGAACTTCATTTTCGCCTTCTTTGATGGTTCGCCTTCCGTGGTCGTCAACCTGCAGTCCAAAAGATTAACATTAATACAAAGACCTTTTAAAAAATAATTTATTCTAGACCATGGGTTCGAAAATTTACTTTCAGCTAGTTAAATAATTAAATTGCTGCGAAAAAGCAAGCTGAAAGTAAATGGATGAAGTTAAAATTTTGGCCAGAACTTTTGCTAAGATGAAGAGACAGAAGAAGAATGGCGAATCACTTGACTGAACATCAAACCTCAGAAAAAGACTGCCGGCTGCAAATCAGATTTAAACTCTGATAATTTACTCAAAAAGTAAGTGATGAAGTGCGCCCCTCTTGCACAGAAGAATTCGACTTTCAGCCAATAAATCTTTTCCTTTTCCGATAAAATTCTCCTTCAGCATGAAATTACTTCTTCCTTTGGAAAATTCGATCTTGCCTTCTCGACAATCAACTGCCTGATAATTTCAAGAGAGATCAAATTTCTCTTCAGCTGTACTGTGAAAAATGAGTTGCTGAAACTCATTATAATGCTGAAGAGTTTAATTCATTTTAGCAACTGCCTTTCTTCTCTTGATCTCGATTTGTTTTACTTGTTCAAAAGCAAGTTTCCTTTATTTTTCGAAAAGAATCCGGTCGAGCTTATCCAGGCAAATCTCATTGATCTTCAAAAATTCGATTTTTGCTTAAATGTTTATCTTTGATTTTTCGAATTTTGAAAGAAAACATTAAATATCCAATTCAAATTCGATCTCTTCAGTTTTTAAATTCATGGCAAATTTAATTTTGCCCATCGGATTTCGCCTTGGCTTGGCACAATTTATCTTCTTCCAATATACGTCTGGCGAATTTAACTTTGTCCAAAACTTTTAAATTTCTGAGTAGTTGAAAATAAATTATTAAAATATTAAAATATTTTAATTTATTCCAACCCGTTCGTTTTGGACCCATGGCTATTTCAATTTTCTCTTCATTTTCTTTGGCCAAAAGTTTATTTCCCAATTTTATTCCCAATTTCACCGGTTTAAAACCCAAAAAATTTACTTTATTCCACAATAAATGTTATGCCGATCCTTATTTTTTCTCACATGGCGAACTTTTATTGCATCGGTTTATTTTCTTCGCCAAAGCCAATTTTTCTCGGCCAGTGAATTTTTCAGGCAAAGTCCTTGTCCGGATGTCTTTGTTGAAAGCACCTGATGCTTCGGATAAATTTTATTCCTTCCTCGCCATAGCTTATCTTTCCTTTCTCCTTGCCTTTGCATTTCTCAGCCAAAGCTGTCAATTTTATAACATTTTCTTCCGCACTCCATACTTCCTAGGCACGAATTTCTTCCATTTTCATGCTAGGCACACTTCATTTTTTCTTTGCCATAGCCTAGGCGGACTTCCCAAAGTCTTTGGACAAGGTGAGGGCGGACTTTCTATGGTCTTGGACATCATCTCTTTGAACATGGCGGACTTCCAAACCTTTTAGCACTTACCTTAACACTTTACCTCTTGGAAATGTCACAACACTTAGCCAAAATTTCGATTTTCGACCCTTTTAGGCTCTTGTACTTAGGCTAATTTTCGGAATTTTCTTACTAGGCACCAATACTTAGTGAAATTTTCAATTTTTTATCTCCCATGTGCCTAGGCGGACTTTCCAACCTTTTGGCAAGTGTGTGGCGGACTTTCTAAGGATGCTTGGACAAGCATGGGCAGACTTTAGAAGGTCTTGGACATCATCTCTTAAAGCTGGTGGACTTTACACTCCCTTGGACAAGGTAAGGTGGACTTTAAAGAGGTCTAGACATGTGAGGGCGGACTTTGAAGAGTCTTGGACATTTCTTCTCTTGAAGCTGGCGGACTTCCTCATGGTCTAGACATCTCCCAACAAGGTTAGGTGGACTTTGAGCATGACTTGCCAAAGTGTGGCAGACTTTGCATGGTCCTTGACATGCTAAGGCAAACTTTAAAGAGCCTTACACATTTCTCCCTTGAAGCTGGCGGACTTCATTTTAGTCTTGGATATTCCTTCCTTCATAGCTGGCGAACTTTCCCTACTTCCAGACATTCCTTCCTTCGTCCCTCCTTTCAAGGACCTTCTTCATGGTGGCGAATTTCTTAGAATTAGCCAAATTTTCATGAATTTCACTCTTTTTGAGTTGATTTTCTGTGATTTTGCTTCAGATCTTATTGATTTTGGACTGATTTTTCTAGAATGTGATACTTTTTAGTCTAATTTTCTCATGCTTTTTACTGGTTTTCCATGCTTTTTTGCTTGCTTTTCCAGATTTTTCAATGATTTTTTGATTTTTGCTTTGATTTTTCAAGTGATTATTTGATTTTTAGGCTGATTTTTGGATCTAAAAATAGAAAGTTGACTAGGGTTGACTTTCCAAAAATAGAAATTTCTAAAAATAGAAAAAGAAAAATCCCTAAAAAATAGGGAACCCTGCTTTGGTCCAAAATGCCAAAATGAAAAAAGCTTAAAAAGCAAAAAGCAGATTCCTAAAAGTAGGAAGTCTCAGACCTGGTCGAACAAAGCGATCTTCTTTCTGGCCTTCTGAGTGCTTCCATGACGCCTATGCACTGATTCAAGCATGGATTATTGACTTGGCTCGGGTAACTCTTGGCAAACTGACTTGAAACTCTCAATAAGGTGCGCCCTCAATAAACCGCTGCAAGGAGACAAAACCCTAAAAACTAGCAAACAACCGAGTTCCCATTGGCTTATGGGGCAATGTGTGAAAAGGTCACAACAAGTAGAATGACCAAAAACTTGCAGGTCTGATGCTTATATAGAAAAAACTAATTTACTGTGATATCACCAGTGACATCGCCAGTAATTTATATTGGTGAAAATTTCGGTCAAATATATTTTGAAAACGTCATGATATTTTCAGGAAAATGTTGGGAACCCTGTCAAGAAAAGATATATCACGATATTTTAAAGATATCTGCTTCTATGATTACAAGTATGTAAATTCCCATGACCTGTTACAAATTATCTTGGAACAACCATGTTACAGTTCTTCCAAATGTCAAGACTCTTGGTGTGACACACCATCTTCTCCATTCTTAAATTTGATCTCAAAGTGCCTTTTGGAGTAATCCTAGTCTTTGGCACAAAATTTATCTCAGCATGTGCCATAGCTCATACATCTTCAATCTAAACTACAAATTTTGCCATTGAGCTGTTAGTGCAAATCTAATGCTGATCTTGACCTTTATCTATGGACCGACCTTAAGTTTGGTGATGATCTCTACTTTGGCACAACATAGTGGCATTCCTCTTGAGGTCACAACCTGTTGATACTGTTGATGATTGGCTTGAATTTTGGCACAAGTCCTACGATCTTAAAATTGAGGCTGATTTTTTCAGTAACTGGCAACTTGTCAATCCAGCTTTGGTGTAAATGTTACACTTCCAGGTTTTTGTATCATGAAGCCGAAAATTTGACAAATTGTTGAGGTTTTATGGATCGATCATTCCCCCCTAATCTTTTTCATTCCCTATAAACCATTGTTGCTAATCATTCCCCCTTAATCTTTTTCATTCTCAATATACCATCATTACTAACTTTTGTAGCTATGCTTAAGCCGAAGTTTCTCTGCCAAGTCCAGGTTGAATATCAATGTGCAAAGTTTGGGAACTCACCCTCTGAACTTGGTACAGTTTGATTTGTTTTTGTTGCGTAGCTATAGTCTCTCTCTAAAGGACGTCTTTTAATGCATTTTCTTTAATCAAAATCTAACTTCTCTGTCATTTGTCCAAATTTTGTGGCAATTCATCTTTTGAAGGTTCATACAACTTAAAGATGTTTTCATTTACTTTCCAATATAGCCTGGCAGACCTATCTTGCAAGCATTCTTGCCAACTTACTATATCACCTTAAGCGGATTGCTATTCAATCAGCCATAACGGTGTCTTTCACCCTTGAATTACCGCTCACCTGAAAATGTTCACACCATGTCACCAAATCCAAACTAGTCTGCCGATTGGTGTTGGTTATGTCGACCCTTGTACGTTCAGCTGCAGGTACAGGAAGGGGCTGGAACACTTTAATATCATTTCATTGGAATCCCAAAATAATGGTAGAGTGACACTTAAGCCCCTCACTCAGTGGGACTAAAAGAAAAAGAAAAACTAAGAAACTACTTCAAGACTAATGGTTTATGAATAAAATAACGGTTATTCAAATGTGCCCTAGCTTGAATGCAAATCCAATATTTTTTAATTTCATTAAATAATCTTAAGAAACTACTTGAAGACTAATGGGTTATGAATAAAATAACAGTTATTCAAATGTGCCCTAGCTTGAATGCAAATCCAATATTTGTTAATTTCATTAAATAATCTCTTTGTTTTCTTTCATTCACAGGTCGATGTACTTGAATTTTGTGAATTAGTCTTACTTTCATTGCATGATAATCACTTGGTTCTTTACATCCGCTTGATTTTTCTGGTCTTCTTTGAGCGTTGCTCTTTACCACACCACAGTTGTATTCTTGAATGACAACATCTGCTAAACCTTTTTGTTTTCTATCTTTTTAGATGCCCTTCTGAATGGTTGTCTCTGAAAATATGTTCTTCCCTATCTCTATCTACAGATTTGGACAAAAAAAGGATGTGTATGTTTATCGCTTGGTTGCTCACGGGACAATGGAGGAAAAAATTTATAAACGGCAGGTGAGCACTCCTCTCTTTTACAAATTTTACTTTGATGAGAGATCTTCATGACCTATATTGTATGTGATTGGATTTTGACAGGTTACAAAAGAAGGTCTTGCGGCAAGGGTGGTTGATCAACAGCAGGTTCACAGGACCATGACTAAAGAAGAAATTTTGCATCTCTTCAAGCTTGAAGATAATGACAGCACCAGCCATCATTATGAAGGAAGCAAAGAGCCACTGATGAATCAACCAGAGAATACAGAAGGAATCCAACACGATGTATATGAAAATACAGCAGTTAACCCACTTGGTTCTTTACCAACTGATGCAGCCTTTATGAAGAGAATACTTGAGAAGCATTCCTCAAGGTACAACATATAGGGAAAGTAGAGTATATTTTAAGGCACATTTTGGTAGTGTTAACTAGAGATACCTTATTAGATTGAAACTTTTCTAATTATGCATATGGGTAAAATATTGGTGCAGTTGGATTTTTAATTATCATGAACACGAGACCCTTCTTCAGGAGAATGAAGACGAAAGACTTTCCAAAGAAGAGCGCGATATGGCTTTGGAGAATTTTAAGAAATTTGTGGAATCAGAAAAACACAAGCATTCAGTGGAAAACTGTGCTGATTGGACAGAAGTAACTAACCACCCAGTTGAGCAGAATGCCAACAACAGGGAATTTTCTTCAGTGCAGACAGCAGAAAAATTTACTAGCAATCATGCAGTCTATCAAAATACTGATAGTTTTGACGCTACTCTAGTGCAGAGCACAATCCCAAAATATAATAATAGGGCTCATCCTGATGAACACAATTTGTACGGTGCTGAAACTGTTGTGGTACGTAGTACAACCCAGAAATGTAGTAACAAGTCTCATGCCACTCTCTTACTTCGAAATAATGTGAAGACTCATTATACTATAGCATGTACTGACTGTGGTAAAGAGATTGGTTGGGAGAATCTGGTTAAAGGTGTAAGGAGATAGGCATCAATTGTGTCTTCACATTTTGCTGATGAAAGTTGTTTTATCTGGTAAAAATACACATTCGTATGTATGTGCATATGCATTGGTGGACTTGCATCCGAGTCTGCAATTCAGAACATTGAGGCAACATTTTTGCTTTTTTGCTTATAGAAATTTTGTTGCTCGATATTTGAAACACTTTTTCTTACATAAATTCTTGGTTCAGAAGTATTTTTTTAACCATGTTTCTATGTATTCACAATACCTTTTCGGGGGCTAATTAAGCTATCTTAATAATCAAGAAGAGGTTTACAAAAATGGTTGAACTGCCACATGAAGTATGCTATGTTTTTGATTAAGTAATCAAACAATAATCAAGAAAAAGTTTCAGGATTATACGAGGGTGCTGATCCCTTAAAACAGAAGGCCCCAAGGGCATCGAAACTGGCTAAACACAGGTCATTGACAACGCTTCAACAACATAACAGTTCCGAGTTTTTTTTAAAACATGAGCATAGAAATGAAAACAGAACTAAGCAAACAATTGCCCCCAATTCTCTTTAAGGAACTTGTACAGTTCCCCATGGCTACTATCATTGCTGACCCCTTTGTCTTTTCCATGTCATTTGAATTCCCTATCCTGCAAGAGACAGAGCGTGCTGGCTGATCTGTGCATAACTTTGGAGCTAATGTCCTTGGTGCAACAAGAAAGGGGCCTTCTCAGAGTTTTAGTAGACAGTTCTTTGGCTTCTTTCACCGACGACTACAAAGAGGTTAACAAATAGAAGGGACAGTTGATAAGAGTTTCGTGTCTAAAATGGTTCAAAAGAGCGAAGTGATAGTGGTAAAAACTCTTAAATCTTCCTTCTAATGTGAAATATTTCATTATCATGAAGCATACCTTATCCCACGGAGGCGGGAGCTTTGCATGGTCAAACCTTCCATGCAATTTCATAGGAGCCTTGTCCTCTCTGAAAAGCAAGGCCATAATTTCATTGTCTGAGACTTTGCTCTGTTGCTTGAGCTTTATTCCTTTGCAGGACATTCACATAGCCTGAGAGAATCTCTTTACCCACTTCAAAACTTATGCCTCCCATCTGCACCCCCTTATTATTCCACAAACTGACAAACTGAGTAGAAACATTTTTATCATAGCCATTAAGGCATTCCAAAAAAGAGGTGAGTTTGCCTTCATAGCAAATATACTAGATAGTGGCGTCATTTTCGAATTCTTCATAGGAAATGGGCTCCATTAGAAGCCTATCTCCTTCCATCTCAACAATTTGCATAGGGTGGCTACATTGTAACATAGCACCAGAATAAATGTTTCTGCAGATGCCCCTACTTTCTCTCTACCACCAAAGCCAAACAAAATTGTTTAGATTTCTCAAGCTTGAGAAGAAGTTACTAGAACTACAGGTACTCATAACCTCGCAAAAAGTGCCAAGGTTAGAAAACCTTAGAGCAGAAGAAATTAATTGAAGGTACGCACCCAAGTAATAACCATTATTACTTGGCACCTTCGAATTAATATCAACTTTCCTCTGAACAAGCATGATCCTTCGCATAACCTCAACATGCAAATTCATAAATATGCTTACGCAAGTAGTCCTAAAGCAATTGATAAGGGGTAGGGGTGGTGTTGGGGGTAGCAGGTAATCATTGGAGAAGAACATCGCCAAGTCCCTACCAAATCCAATCCAAACATCAAGTTCTTGATTCCAAGTAATCATGTGTGGGAGATTGCTCTTTTATGTTACTAGGATCTTGAAAGTGTGTTAAAGAGGGGCTTATACAAGGGAGAGACCCATCTTGAAAAAGTTTGTACCAAGTAACTAGATCAAAACACCAATATTACACAAAAGGGGCAACCTTTTTTGCGTTTGAGAAAAAGTCAATGACATGCATCATTAGTACTGAAATAAAAGACTCAAGCATTATCTAATTAATGGATACGGTTGGGGTGCTTCTGATGGAGAAAACGAGTCAAACTTGAACCTTGATAAGGAGCCCACCAAAAAGTTGTTGGCCATAATGAGGGAAAGAAGATTAGTGGTATACCCCAACAAACAAATGTTAAATCCTTGGATTTATTCTTAGCTGAACATGCTATCAAAGAAATCTGATCTTGAAGAACACACATAAATTTTCTTTAGGCTTGTCGTAATCTTTAGTAAGTAGGGATAGTAATTCAGATGGTAGAGCACCCAAAGATGCAATATGGAAAATAACGTGCTCTCAAATTCAAAGTAGGAGCTTTGAGCTCATAAGTAGGGTTCAAGGGATAGTGAAGGAGAAAATGAACACCTCCAAATTCTATTAAGGGGTCTACAAAAATAAAGGGAATAGAGAGGGTAGTAGCTTAGTGGCAGAGCACATGCAAATGAGAAGTCTTATGTTTGATTCCAAGGTGCTCCATGAAAAATAATAGAAATTCAATGTACATATTGGGCTGCTCTACCCTTTAATCATCGGTGTTTCATGAGCAGCCTTTCTTTGTTAAGCTTCTTATTGTGGTTTGGGTGTGACTCATTTTATCTGATGGCTCCCTTGAACCACACTTTTTGTGCTCTATGCTTAGTCTTGAAAATTGTAATTGAGCTTCCTTGGGTGCCACATTTATTTTTCAATTGTTCACCTTGAATTTTTCAATCATCCCCTTGTCATACTATTTGAGAAACAAATAAACCACTTTGTTTGCCATACCTCTGAACCTTGACAGTAATGTAGTAATTTGAGGTTTGTCTTCTCAAAAGACTAATGCAAACCTTCCTTCAATGTTGAAATCAATGCTTTAGAGCCTTCAATGATCACAAGATCATCAACATACATGATTAGGATCACAAGTTTTTCACATACCCTTAAGATGTACAAGTTGTAATTGTAATCAAGGTTAGATTTTCAAGTTTAAAGCATATTAGATCAATAAACACAAAAACCCTAATAAACTATTGAGGACAATGAAAGCATAAAAGCATTAAACAAAATGACATAATATCACTCAATCCTTCATGCATTCATTGAATTATCTCCATAGCTCTTCTCCATTTTGCTATTAAATGATGTTTGCCCTCATATTCAAATGTAGCCTAAAGTAAATGACAACCAAATATCGAAGAAAGTATTATCTCAACATCATGGTAGCATATAAATTTTAGATATCTGAAAATGATAAATGACATTGGTATTTATAGAGAGGTGAATGCGAAATAGATGGTTGAGATTAGATGATTTTTGTTTTGATCAATGGCCGAAATTGAATGAGACGAGATAAGATTAAAAGTGAAGGAGAATGAGGAAATTGAATGATTTTTCAAGAAAATCAATTAGTTCGAAGAGGAAAATGCATTTTTAAATAATAGAAACATTATTTAAATGTAAGAGGAAAAGTCAAGTTATCTTTTTGATTAAATGGCAATTTAATTCAAAAAAAGGTGAGTGAAAAGACAAGTTATTAAAAAAAAGAAGATTTAATTAATTTGTGTCAAAAAAAGGCTAAAATGAATAAATAAATAATTAACATAATTATTCAATTATGGTAGAAAATGGTAATAATTAAATAAATAAAGTTTATTTAATTATAGAGGAAATAGGACATTAGTTTCATAATTAAATAAATCAAGAGTAATGGAGAAAAAAATTAAATGAATTAATTAAATAATTATGAATTATTTAATTAATAGCAGAAGTATGACCCTAGATAATGGAAAAATGGTGTTAGCAAGCCTAGGATATTTTTCAGTGTCTACATTTGCCCATCTTTGATACAATGTAGTTTATCGCATTCTGTCAAAGAAAAAGATATGCCCTAGTGTAAGGAAGAATGACGAGAAGGTAGTGGTATGCCCCCTTGAGAGGACGTGGGTTCAAAGAACATGAGTGTGCTCTCAAAATGGATGAAAGGACTAGAAGATGAAGGACCAAAGGATAGAGGAAAATAGATAAGGATGATGAAGATACAGACTAGAAGAAATGTTAGCACGAGAGATATGGATGTTAGCATGGAAGACATGGATGTTGAGATAGTGCTAGTTGAGATAATTTGTAGATATATATTTTGCTATGTCAGACTTTTGCATTTAATCATCATTGGGCTGTAAAATATGACAAATGAACAACAAACACCATGGTATGACATAGACCAAGGTGTGCAAGGTCATCCATCTGTAAAAGAGAGTCGCAAAAAATGAATGTCCTAACTCATACTAAGGGTCATGTTGCCCCAGTCTTTTTGTCAAGACAAACTGCAGACAACAATCAAATAAAGACGAGTCATGAGACATCATCACTCCTCTAAATCCTTCATGGGACATCCTCAAGGTGGCTAGTAATATGAGTGAAGCAAATCCAAAAGATAAGACAATAGACCAACAAGGTCAATAGCCAATCAAATTGTTTGCTAATAAGTGTTTTCCAGTGTGTTAAGTGACAAAGTGAGTGATGGGTTGACTGTTTTGACAAGGTCTAGTTTCAAGAGAAGAAACATGTTGTATAAGACATTAGGTTTGGTTTTGATCATGTAACTACCTGTATAAGGCAGATAACAAAGTGTGATAGTGACAAGGTTTGGTTTCAGGAAGGACACATCTTGTTGTAAGTGAGGGGGACTAACCACAACAAGGCTCTAGGTCACGGAGAGCTGAGAGCGAAAGGCTGCCCTAACTTACCTCAAGCTAATGGGTGTTTAGGGTAAGAATCGAGAATGAAGAGCACTCTCAAGTGCTTCTGTCACTCTATAGACTCAAAAAACAGAATGAGGCTAGATGAGATGGTTCTTGGAGTTCAAACTGCACCTCAGACAGATTCTCTGTCTGAGGACGATAGCACATCGCGCTGGCGTCCGTATGACTAGAAAGAGTGAAATACAACGTAAAATACTAGGGAACCTACTAACTGCCTAACTAACTAGTTTTAACGAAATAAACAGAACTATGAAGTATGAAAAATAGCTACGTAAATGATAAAGAAGGTAGATGAAGATTAGGGTGATGAATATCAACTCACTAAAGCTCTAGTTCACCAGCGAGCTCCACACACACATTCACCTACACACAAGCAAGAGAGGGAAAAATATTGAGCTATATAGGGGTTTGCCTCAGTCAAACCCCCGCTTTGGTGTTTCCACCTCCATGGACAACCAAAAAAGCCACAAAGTAGAAAATGTAATAAAGGAAATAAAAAGGAAAGTATATAACACTACAAGAGATACAATGCTACTTTATCAAACCACAACAAGAAGGAAAGTGAAGCAATACCACCACCCAAAGGCACTCAAGGCCAATGAAGGGAGAATGCAAGACAACGAACTTGGCAAAGTCAACACAACTTAGTAGTGATGAAGGGAGGTCTCGCAAGACTCCAAAATCGTAGCTTCTATGGTAGCACAACATGGTCTCAATGAAGTTGATGGAGCAACAAACTACTGTAATGCTCAATGGATGCAACAAAGATCAAGTGAATTGCTAGAATCGTGAAGAAGATTGAATGAGTGTGTAGAAGATGGAGTGATAGTGAAATGGATGCATTTGAAGACCAAAATGAGAGGGAAAGAGCCATTTTTGAGTTAGCTAGTTGACACAGAGGCGTTACAATTCGTCCCGAATGAGGAATGTAACGTTCCTGCGGACTCTAGAGGTAAGAATCTGTTAGGGACGACAGTGCACCGCACAGACGTCCATGCGTCGTGCTTGCATCCTCGACAAATATTCCCCCACCCACACAAAACACGCACTAAGTGGATGCATTTCAAATGGGTGATGTGAAATTTTTCCTTTGGGTTTGATTTTCTAAGGTGAGGGTATGCAAAAGGGGAATTTACACAAGGGGTGCAAATTCACTCCTATACATTTTTTCCCCACTTTAGCGAGCACAAGTATTAATGAGTGTTCGTTAAAGTAGATCGAAGAGTTAGAAATGTATACCTGAATTGTCGAGGAAGTAGACTGTGATCTAGTGAACTTGAAAGCGTAGGGCAAGCAAAGGACTCCACAAGTACTCTTTCCTGAGGAGGTTCAAACAAAGGGACTCTATAGCTCCACAGAACTACAAAATTGAACAAAGTACACCGAAGGCCCATAGACCAATGGTGGATAAATCCTGCAAGATGCAAGCGCTTCATAGACCCTCAAACCTACAAAGAAGGCATCCCCCAAGTACTCTCTTATGAAGGAAGCTTAATGTAATGGGACTCTGCATAGTTGGACTGGAAAGCAGCTTCATAGGCGCACTTGAAAAACATGTTAATCTGTAGATAAAACATGTTAGAAAACGAAAAGCAGCCACATAGGAAGATAGACAGTCATGCAGATAGTCAAAAATATTGAAAAGCTTTCAAAGGGGTCCCTCGGGAACCCTTCAAAAGAAAAGGGGTCCACTCTAGGGATGCATAGTTTGAAAGTGCAAGAATGTTTTACACAAATCAATTCACCATCAAGGAATCCTTTTGAAAGATGTTCACTTCATCAAGGAATTCGAAAGGAAGAAAATTCCCCTCACAAGGGGAAGGTCGAGGCTTCTCCCGCAGGAAAAGTTGCTCCCACCTGGGAGGAAATTTTTTCAAGCTCTTTCTTTGCGAACCCATGATGAAGGAAACACATTCCGCCATGGGCCCTTGTTGAGAATGCAATTTTTGAAAAAGTTTGCAAAGATTTTTGAGAAAAGATTCATTGGCAATCAAATGCGTTTTCTAAAAATCAAAGTAATATGATAGCCCCCCCTTAGGATGGTTCATGCCGAACACAAAGGCATGTGACATCCTAAGAAGAAAAAAACAAGAATGAAAAAGTGATGTTGTGGTCCATGGGACACAACAAGATGTCACTATGGTGATGTTGTCGCACACACGAAGGACAACGCATGAGCACAACATCACAATTTAAGCAAAGAAGAAAGAAAGATAATGAAATTGCAAAAAAAGACAATGACATAAGAAACAAAGGGCATAGGGGTGATCTGATATTTAGGGGTTAGAGCTGCTCATAAATATATATAAGTATAGTAATAGTATATTTAATGAACTGTCATCAACCCCCTACTATATCAAACCATATGAAGAATGCACGAGAGACAAAATAAAAAATAAAAATATGGTCAACATGGAAGGGAAGCCTAAATTCCCACAACACTTTGCATTGTCCCCAATTTTTCGAAAATAAATACACATAAGAGAGGAAGAATGATATCACAAATAGAGGAAGTTTCACGACACATAATCACTCCTATATCCAAGAACCTACAAGGGTGATAAGGGTCATCCAGGAACACATAACGTAAGCATGGGGGAACACATCACAATAAACACACACCTAATCTAAAGGTAAAAAAGAGGCGCTCCCATAGCACTCATCGACCAAGAAGTCGTCTACTTCCCATTCTAGATCATTATATAGGGAAGGAAGATGAACCTACATTGGTGGAATGTTAAGGGGGGAACCCTCTGACTCCCCACAACAAGAGCCAAGGAAGGAGATTCTTTGAGGTCTCCTCCACTCAGTTTCTATGGAGCAAAGTTGAATGATTTCACGAAGATCGTTGACAGGGACGGGACTTCGTCCAAATAGTTAAACATGCACTTCATAGGAGTGACATGTGTTACCTCAACGGGCAAGGGAGGCAGTGCCCAAGATTCACTACTAGGCTCACTGAGTGACTCGAGATAGTGACGAACTAAGGGGATGTCGAAGTTTCCTTCATCACAAGGATAGTACATGCTAATGCAGAACCACCCTTTGAAGAGGGCAGACTCCTTTTTTGACCCCCATTGCTAGCAGGTCCATCCTCCACCTTTTGCTTCATAGGGGGGTGTGAGACCCCCACAAATGAGGCAAAAGGCATAGAGGAGGAGGAGAAAACCATGGCAGACACCACCGAGGTGTTCAACATGTCCACGGGCTTAGAGAATGGTGGGATGTTTGAGAGGGACATCAAGAGAGGGGGCTCGACCGAAGGAGCAATAAACACCTACACCTTTTTAGGGTCAGGGGTGTTCATGCTCGTAGCAGGAGTTGGAAGCATAACCAAATTTGATTGAATCGAAGTAGAGGGGATGGGAGATGGCATAGCAAGAGGCCATGAAATAGGGACGGTTGGCTCCCCTTCCTCTGCAAAGCTGCTTGCTCAACTGTCAAAGCCTTTCGTCAACACTTGCGCTCACACGCAAGGAAATTTCTACAACTCCGAGAACTAGAGATTGGAAGCTGAGATGGAACAAAAGGCTCTTGTTCAGCCATTGGTGTGTCCATCACAACTATTTTAAGTGGAGGGAGAAACTCTTGGACGAGAGTAGGAGGAAAAGACCGAGAAGAGGTTGGAATAACAAGGGGAGTCGACTCTACTGCCTCGACGGTGGGCCTCTTCCCATTCTCTCTGGGCCAGGGTCTAAGAGGAACAGTAGGAAGGTCCGATATTCGAATCTTGGCTTATGCCAAGTAGGCAGCATCAAACCTCTTATACGAAATTTAGGAGTAGTCATCCAAAAATCCTCTTCAGAAAGGGGAGAAAAAGTGGTGCCCCGAGAACAGACAGGCCTCTCCTTTCCCTTTTGAGAGGAGGAGGCAGCTTGTTGCTGCACTATCGTAGGGGTCACTTTCAATTGTACCTTGCTCCCAATTTTATACTTTTCGTAGTTTCGGTAAGGCAGATCTATTCTAGGGGGAAGCAGACTGACCAGAAAAATGATCCAATGAATAACCCCCATGGGATACCAATGGTTGATATTTAGTGTCATACACAACGTGCACAACACCTTCATGGGAGAACTTCAAAAATTTGTGAATAATAGAAGCGATCCCGTTCATAGAAGCTAGCCACAGAATGCCCAACTTCATTATGAACAGATCAAATTCTAGAATAACATCAAAGATTGTATCCACAACTCTAGGTCCAACTAGGATGGAAAGAGTTATTGAGCCATATGGCTTAAGAGAAAGGCCATCGTGTGTACGTATAATAGACTTTGCTTCTTCATATACCTCCCTTTGCAATGAATTTAACCATAATGTCTCCTCTGTAATAACATTTACCCAGCTCGTGGGGTCAACTAGGACTCGTGTCACAATCTTCCCATTGAGGCGAGCAAGAATGTATAGGGGAGAGGGCTTATTATTCAAGGACAAGTCCTGCGAGGTGAATGTCACATCTAGAAAACTAGTCGTAGTCTGCGGGGGAGGAGTAATTGATACCATGTTTACATATGCCGATGGTTGAGGAGAAGCATCAGAGGGGTCATTAATCAAGTTCGTAGAATGAGACAGAAATGGGTTCGTGTAAATCTGCAACTCACTATTAGCCTTTGCTACTAATTTATTCACATTTTGTTTCATCCCATCGAGATGAATGGTACTGTCATCGATGTGATCCTGTATCTCATGATGCAGGTGCATACAATGCTTAGTATCATGCTCGTTGACATGATGGTATTGACAAAAATCATTTACATCATACCAATCAAGATAAGGTTCTTTTAGAGGTCGAGGGTTTTCCAAAGTTATGATCTTGTCCTTCAACAACTTTTGAAAGATGGAAGAATAAGATTTTGCTAACTTTGTAAACTTCTTGTTACGTCTGAGGTTGTGATCGTTAGTCGTGGTGACTACATTTCCAACAACCTTTCCTTTTCATGGGATAGATACAATAGACTTTCCTTCTGAATGGGAGCGTGAGGAAGATCCCCTGAATTGAACTACCGTTTGCTGATACTCTCGCAACAGAGCACACAAATGTGCAAATGAAGGGTATTTCATTAGGGAAAACTTCTCTTGCTAGGCTCGCTATAGGTTTCCTATGAACACCTTTTGCACATTAGAGTCAGGTAGTAGGTACGAGATCTGTGAAAAGAGTGCTTGACATCATGCTATGAAATCAATTATCTTCTTGTTATCTCTCTGCTTTTACCAGACGAGATCTGAGAAGGTCATCTTCAAACCGATATTAGTCTGAAATTGACGGAGAAACTAGTTAACGAGTTGATCAAATGAGAATATAGAATTATCAGGCAAGGAACAATACCACTCAAGTGTTGTATCTTTGAGAGATCGGGGAAAGAGTTTTGCCATCAAAGCATTGTGATGAAAGAAATCTGTACACATTGCGTTGAAGGATAACACGTGTTTGTGGATCCCCTTTACCACCATACTTTTCAAACTTAGGAATCTCCATTCCTTGAGGGAAAGGAGTACTTAAAATTGATACTGACGATGAGCTATGTCAGAAGAAAGGTTGAAAAATAGGCTAGGTGAAGGCCTAAGAAAGGCTTGCCAACTGGTTTTGCATCCGACCCATGTTCTAAAGAAGAGCATTCAAAATAGTGTTAGAGGATGACAAAGGCCTAGTGGAACCACCAGAACCACCGCTACCAAAACCACCCCTAGAACCACCTACGAAACCTTTTTCGTGACCACTGCTGGAGCCATCACCACCAGTAGGGCCTCCACCAGAGCCACCTCCACTACCGAAGCCACCGCCATGGCCTCCACCAAATCCACCTCCACTAGTGCCACCTTCGCTACCAAAGCCGCCACCACTTATTCTACTAGAGCCCCCACCACCAGAGGTAGGAGGAGGGGTGAAACTGAAACCAAGGGGTATTCTACTCACCTTGATAGTGTTATGCCTTTGAGAAGTAGAGGAGATACTGATCGAGAGGCCTGTTTCAGCCATGCATATAGATGTGGTAGGCATTGAAACACCTATTTGTTTTTAGTAAGTATCAAGAACTTCCCCTCAGGTAGTACCCGATCTAGACTTATATGAAGGGATATATGCTTCAGTTAGATTGGTAGGACCACGTAAGAACTCTATGCCTGCCCAATCTTTACCTAGCATATATCTCACCTCGCTAGCAAGTCTAGCGGCTCTCACCATGTTTTGTGCTTTCTGCAAATGGTTCACAAGGTCTAACATTCTGTTGTCCAATGCCAAAAGGTTTTTTGTAGGAATATGCACAACCTCATCCTCGTCCACAAACAAAGCCATAGGGGATGCTGGAGGGGTAGGAGCACGAGCGGTTTCATCCACGAAACCCATCTCATGAGTAAAACATGTAGGAAAACCAATGGTAAAGTCGGTAGCCAGACCAGTGGAAAAACTAGAGGTGAAACTAGAAGTGACATTCATCTTCCCCATTGGTAGGTGTCACACACTTCTCCTAACAACATATCCGAAAGTAGTGGATTGGGTTGTGATACTCATAAACCTTCACAACACTCAGGTCTACAATAGTCACCAGGTGCGAGGGAAAAGTATCAACAAATGTAAATGGATAGACGTTGTTCACGTCGGGTTCACCAAAAAATGTGAGGGGGACCAACCACACTAAGGTCCAGGTCACGGAGAGCCGAGAGTGGAAGGCTGCCCTAACTTACCTCAAGCTAATGGGTGTTTAGGGTAAAAATCGAGAATGAAGAGCACTCTCAAGTGCTTCTGTCACTCTATAGATTCAAAAAATTGAATGAGGCTAGACAAGTTGGTTCCTAGAGTTCAAACTGCACCTCAGACAACTCTTTGTCCAAGGACAACACCGTAGGTCTAGGATGACAGTGCAGTGCATTGGTGTCCGTATAGCCAGAAAGAGTGCAATACAACATAAAATACCAGGGAACCTACTGACTTCCTAGCTAACTAGTTTTAACGAAATAAACAAAACTATGAAGTATGAAAAATAACTACGTAAATGATAAAGAAGGTAGATGAAGATTAAGGTGATGAATATCAACTCACTAAAGCTCTAGTTTTCCAGCAAGCTTTGCCGCGCACATTCACCTACACAAAATCAAGAGAGGGAAAAATGTTAGGTTGTATAGGGGTTTCCCTCAGTCAAACCCCCGCTTTGGTGTTTCTACTTCCACAGACAACCAAAAAAGCCACAAAGTAGAAAATGCGATAAAGGAAATAGAAAGGAAAGTATTGAACACTACAAGAGATACAATGCTACTCTATCAAACCACAACAAGAAGGAAAGTGAAGCAATACCACCTCCACCCAAAGACACTCAAGACTAATGAAGGGAGAATGCAAGACAATGAGCTTGGAAAAGTTGAAATGGCCGAAGCAGTGATGAAGGGAGGTCTCACAAGACTCCAAACTCGCAGCTTCTATGGTAATACAACACGTTCTCAATGAAGTAGATGGAGTAACGAACTGTTGCAATGCTCAATGGATGCAACAAAGATCAAGTTAATTGTTAGAATTGTGAAGAAGATCAAATGAGTGTGTAGAAGATGGAGTGATAGTGAAATTGATGCATTTGAAAACCAAAATGAGAGGGAAAGAGTCATTTTCGGGTTGGCTGGTCGACACAAAAGTGTTACAATTCATCCCCATTGAGGAGTGTAACATTCCTGCGAACTCTAGAGGAATGAATCTGTTAGGGACGACAACACATCACACAGACGTCCACGTGTCGTGCTCGCGTCCCCGACAAATATTCTCCCACCGACACACAAAACATGTGCCAAGTGGATGCATTTCAGATGGGTGATGTGAAATTTCGCCTTTGTGTTTGATTTTCTAAGGTGAGGGTATGCAAAAGGGGGATTTACACAAGGGGTGCAAATTTTCTCCTATACACTTGTATAAGACCATTGGTTTTGATCGATTTGACTGGTTTGATTGATTTGGAAAATGACGGTTTTGACTTGAAGACTTGTTGGCTTGCTTGTCTTGTTGTTTCAGGATTTATGTATTAAGTTCATAGGATTATTTTGTGTCTGAATTGATAGTGTTCGATTTATTTTGACTGACCCAACAAACTCTAAAATACTGACCTAGGGTGCCTCAGGGGCTCATCGACAGATGGCCTTGCCAACGTAGCAATGCGTAGAGACATCGTAGTTTGACATGACCCTTGACTTTGTTTCAATGAAAAAGGATCGAATCATGATTTTATTTGACAACATCTAAAGGATTGACCTAATGCCTTAGGGGCACATCGACAAATGGATTTTCCTACGTTTAGTCGTATAGGCAATGTAGTTCGACATGACCCTTGACTTTGTTTCAATGGAAAAGGACCAAATCATGATTTTATTTGACAACACCTAAAGGACTAACCTAATGCTTCGGGGGCACATCGATAGATGACCTTGCCTACGTCTAGTCATAGAGGCAACATAGTTCAACCATGAAAAAGACTGACATGACTGACTTTGACTTTATTTTTGGGATTTTTTGAAAGTTATCTAAATATTTTTGGATTTTGACATGTTTTGATTTTTTTTGGAATTTGAGGTTTTATGATTTTTTTTGTCTTTTTGAATGTTTTGACCTCCAATGACAAGTGTAGAATCTAATGAAGCTAGGTGTTAGGAAATTTCCCTAGTTAGGTATAAGACTAATTTATTAGGGGTGGGATGGGATAGGCATTATGGTGGGTAGATATGGAAGGAAAAAAGATGTATAATATCAATCATTCTTGGTTATGGATGATAGATTTATTATGAATGAAGGGTGATCATGAGGATTGCAATGAATGTATGTGAATGATGCACAAGAATCCAAGGACAACCATGATCTTGCTCTTAGTTAAGTTGAAAACCAATTGACAAGTGATGATGATGATGACAACGTTGTTTGACATGGGAAGGACACATCCCAAAACAACGTGAAGATAACGATTAATGTGACTAAAGGATCAAGGTTTGCAAAAAGGATAGAAACAAGGCCAAGGAATTTTTTGTATGATGTACTAGGTTGCATAGCAATATTGTATGGATTAGGGTTGTTGCATTTGGAATGACTAACCTTAGGACTAGATGGGATTATGGAGGGAACTTGGATAGGTGGATTAGAATCCTTAGACCATTGACAAGGGAAAACCAAGACATGCGATAGGTATGAAAGGATGATTGGTGGCTTTGGTAAAAGATAGGAGACGTGAGGATTATTGGTTGGAAGAATTATCATATCGTCTCCAAGGATTATGTCGTATAAGGATAATTCATTTTCTTTGAGGTACGGGTTTGGAAAATGCTATGAAGGCTATGACATGATATTTCATGGATAGTGTATGATCAAAGGATAGACATGTCAAGCGTTTTTCCAAAGCATGATTTATGTTTGTACCCCAGTCCCTATCAAGATCAAAGTAGGTGGGAAAATGGATGGAAATGATAGGGCTTAGACGGATAGATGGAAATGTCATAAGAAATGTCATGCAAAGGGTATGAGAGATGAGACAACTTGCCCCCAAGTGTAGTGGTCCACGTAGATAATTGCTCTTACACATGACACCTATTTTCCAGGTTTTCATCATGGTACTTATCCAAAGCTCCATAAAAATGGTTTTCACTATTGGACAAATTTTTTCTCTTTACTATTTTTTTGGTTTTTTTTTGTCACCAAGACACCTGTTTGCCAAGTTTTCATCAAGGTAACAATTTTTTTATTTTTCATTTTTTTGGTATTTTTGATATTTTTGGATGGCCTTGCTATTTTAGTTGATTACTGAATATTTTGAATCCAATGATGGTGCTAATGTAGAGACTGGAGCCATGATATTCCAATAATGACCTTTATGAAGTAGTTGCCTTGTCAAGATCATAGTACTTGGATACAACTGATTGATATCATCGTGATCCTTTCTGATATTGGAGTTGGCCTTATTAGAATATGCACATCATGATAAAGTGCCATGAGAGTCCTTACAATAAAGAGTTATTTCCAAGATGTGACGAATTCATGAGGTATGTCTTTTGGAATGATAGATGATGGTAGATGTGGAAGGATTGTTTGGAAATTTGAATGAATCACTTTTTATTTTCCAAACTTGGGATGTTGGATGGTGGGGTTTGGAATTTTGATTGGGATTGTGTTTGGAACCACCACTTTTATATGCCTTGCTTGATGAGAATTTTGAAGGAGGTGGACATTTATTATATGTGGGAGACCTCTTTTCTTGTGGCTCCATATTTTGATTGACTTTTGGATTTAGAATATTTTCTTTGCTTGATCCATTTTTCTTTGGGATTCATTTTAACTTCATTTGTCCACTTAGATTTTTGATTGATTCAATGGTCTTTGATATTTGATTTTTAACTTTAGGCTTGTAATAATTTTCTTTTTGTTAGTTCCAAACAAAAGGTTTATTCATGTTGGAATGACAGTTTATCATGTGGATGGAAGGAGTGTTTGAAACAACCTTATGACAAGGACTACTCATGGCCTCCATTTTGATATTTGTATTGGATAAAGTTTCCCCTAATGTCATGGAGGTATCACTAACATCGTTTGATTTTCTGCTTGAAGAATAGCCAAGACCTTGATGTCTAGGATTTTCATGAAGTGTATTGGTTCTAGAATGCCTTGCTCATGTATGCCTAGTCCTCTTCCTTGATAATGCATGCTTTGATTAATTTTGTTTGCGATGGGGTATTTTTTATTTTGGAAGCAAGATGTGATCCCATCATTGTGTATGTGGAGATCATTACTCAGTATTTTCTCATTTGCAAGAAAGCTTGCTCTAACAAAGATAGATGATCCTAGTTGATGAGATGTCGTAGCCTCATTGTCATGTTGGATATATTTCTAATTGATATCTTTGGTCTGATTTTGTGAAACATTGGATTCTGATAGTTCTTCAGAAGATATCAGTGCTTCCAAGTCAATTTAGAAACCTTCCTTATGGTCATTATCATAGAGTCCAGTGAATTCAACTATAACTTGATCATTTGTAAATATTTCTAAACTAGGAGAATCTTGTTCTAGAGGAAGATCATCTATGTGTCCCGTGGGAGCAACTATCTCATTTACCACAACGAAGGTGGTTGAGTCATGGATGTCATGGAAAGGAGTAAGACCTTGAGTGAGGATTTGATTGTTATTATAATCAACTAGAAGGGTGTTTTGGCTAACTTGATCTTAATTTTTTGTGGAGTTCATTTTGTCATGCTTTAGTCTATGCTCTTGAAATATATCCAAAGGTTTAGGAAATGATATTTGATCTTGTGAAATGGTAGGATTTTCATTAACGAATAATGGTTTAGTTTCTATAGCAAGATCATTTTTGGCATTGGTAGAAAATGGAGGGAAAGATGCTAACAAATGGTCGAATGTTATAGGACTAGAGATATGATTGGATTGCCTAGATTTATTTTCATGTTTGAGTCGAGCAAGTTCCTTTGCTAGTCATCCTCAAAGATCATTAATGGATGTTCTTTTATTGGATGGTATGGTGCATTGGGATGTAGTAGATGGCAATAGACTAATGGTTGATGTATTAGAATAATGTGTGGTGGCTTGGAATGGATTGATGTATGATGGACTAGGGTAGAATGTAGAGGCTTGAAGTGGATTAGTGGAAGGTTGGTTAGGATAGGATGTAAAGTCTTGGTATGGATCAATGAATGGTGGAATAGGATAGGATGTGGTGTCTTAGAATGGATTAGTGAATAATGGACTAGAATAGGACGTGGAGGCTTGGAAGGGATTAGTGGAAAGTTGGTTTCCCTTGTCAAGGTTAGGATAAGGGTGATAAGTGGACGTTTGTGGTGGATTAATGACATGGATTATGCTAAGGAACTCTTGATAGTGAGGGTAGATGGATGGAGGACTAGAGTTTATGAGTTTTTGGTAAGAGGGATAGATGGGTTGTGCTTGGTTGGTGTGGAGGATGAGTGAGTTGTCTTCTAATTTCTATGGCTTGTTGACATTTACCATTGTGGATTAATTGGTATTCAACTTGACTAAGAAGCATATCAAGGTGAATTAAAGACATGGTAGTGAGGTGAAGTCTAGAAAATGACAATGCAAAGGTATGAATTTAGCCTAATGTATGCCACCTAAGCTATATTTTTTGGATTTTTTTTGTATAAGGATGCATAATAATGATACCTAGATTAAGAGTCAAGTTGACGATAGTCTATGACTAGCGCATGCAAAGTGGGGAATGAAGGGATGGAATAATATGACCTAGTATGAAGGCTAAAACCTCTGGTAAACCTAATATATGGTTGCTAATCAAGCTAAGATAGGTATAGCAACTAATCTGATTATCAATAACCTTGGGTAAAGTAAAGAATGATAAGATGTGTTGACAAGGTGGTCTCAAACTAGACTGATGAGTTGAGGAACCAACCTAAATGATGAGGACTAGGATGAATGTTGTCTAAAAGATAAGGTCAAGAGAATACAAATTTGAAGCTATAGTCTAGTCTAAGTTTGATGGACTTCTTAATCAAGAGGTTTATGCAAGCTAAAACGATGACCTAAAGTTTTGACCTATGGGGAATGTCTAATG
>VDFB02343374.1:0-43011 GCA_007258455.2 Sequoia sempervirens | reverse complement strand
GCCAGACATCGTGCATAGAAAGTCTACAAATACTTCTTTCACATTTGGAAAATTTATGTGTGACCTAATTTCCATCTCTATCCCTGGTGCCATATTTCTTTCTTCTACAAGACACTGCAGTCCACAAAGGATAGTCAGAGAAAAAGTGGAATTAAGTGTGCTCAGGTTAAATGAATAAATCTACCTAGAAGATAATATATATTACCTCATTTATTGTCACTTTTTCAAGGCTCGGAAAATTTCTCAGAATGCTGAGAAAACCGGACATACAGGGCAGCTTGCATCTTACAAATGAAATTCTTCTCGTTGTTTTGGCAGCTGACAGGCTTTCAAGTAGCCAAAAGTCTGATACAATGACATCACAAAGAGATGTAGGGCACTTCACTTTAAATGAAGATAATTCAGAATAATGGTTTCCTTGCCGAGCCCCAAATTGACAATCGAGTATCACGAGTTTCATCAATTGAGGGCAATCCACATTCAACGTTTGAAAGGCGCAGTATATCATCTTCAAATATTTGAGATTTTGTGCACATATCTTCAAATTGTTAAACCAATAACATTCTATTCATGATATTAGCCAAATAAAAGGGAAGTGAGAGACCATGATGTAAAGATATTGATAAATATCTATTCAAGGATGGGATAGTTGAACTTCACAAGATTACATGATGAAAGTGTGTGTAGGATGGTTGAAAGTAGGATAAAAAAAGGTAAACCCAAACCCTAAAATAAAAATTAATGAATGAAGTATAATCTAGAAAATATAATCTCAAACCCTAAAATAAAGGTTTATGGATGAATTAAAATTAAGTATAAATCTAAAATATTTAAAAAATGTCCATGTATAATCATATAGTCAAACACTAAGAGGTGTAAGATCAATCAATTTATTACCAAAAGTATAAAGGAAACATACTTTTATGGTAAGTTAGAATTAAGTAGGTAGTCAAAAGCTTAATAAGTTCTTTTAAAATGATAAAGTAACTAAGAATTATATAAATCTAAAATTTATAAAAAAATTGGATGTATAAATCTAAAATATTTTAAAATAGATGTATAATTCATGGTGAAACACTAAGAGGTGTAAGATCAATCAAAGATCACTAAAGTTTAAAGGAAAAATATTTTTCCTAACCTATTGTAGACTAAATAACACAAAATGGCTAAACTAGGACATAGGTTAACTTACATTAAATAATATCATTTTGAAATGGATAATTTCACACAAATAAATATTCAAAATTAAAAAGGAAGAGATAAAGTGGTAGAGAAAGACAGTAAAGTTGAACAATCTTGATTCTACATAGAATTTTATCACTTTAGAATTTACAAACTAAATACTCTTTGAAAAAAAATACATTAAGAGATCTTAAAGTGATTCTTTTAATACCTATAACATTTTTCATGATTTCTAAATGATCAATTAATGTTCCAATGAATGCGTTTAAATAATAGTATAACAAATCAAATCCTAATTATTGATAGGAAAGCTAAGACATTTCCCTAATTTAATATTTTGGATTTTGGGTTAAATTTGTGCCGCAAGTGATCTCTAAAATGCATAATCAAACTTAAATGATCGTAAAAATGAATAGGGCATTTCCTCTAATTTAATACTTTGGATTTTAATAAATTTGTGCAATGCAAGATCACTAAATGCATAGGAGGATTGACCTAGGATAGGAAATTTGACATCTCAATTTCAAGAGTAGATATGTGACTGTATAAATAGATAAACTATAAGAAACTATGTGAATATATGCAATTAAGGTAGAAATAAAAGTAAGTAGATATGTGAAAGCATGAAGAGATAAATTATGAGAATCTTAAATATTTGCAATTAAGGTAGAAATAAAAGTAAGTAGATATGTGAAAGTATGAAGAGATAAATTATAAGAATCTATGTGAATATTTGCAATTAAGGTAGAAATAAAGTAAGTAGATATGTGAAAATATGAATAGATAAATTATGAGAATCTATGTGAATACATGCAATTAAAGTAAAAATAAAATAACAAATATGTAAATGAATTAAAATAGCAAAATATACCATATATCAATATATGATTGTACTAAGACACTTCATCAATATAAATTTTATACTTAATAAAATTTAAAAATAAGTATACAAATTTCAAAATATTCTTGAAAATTCAGATGATTAAACTTGTCCCTACCTTAAATTCCATCCTAAATGTAATTAAAAAGGACAATCACGTTCCAATTACATTGTACAGACATGATAAACATAAATCTCCTGTCTAAATCTAATTATAAATATTCTCCTGGCTGCAAATATTTCCATATAATCATCTCAAAGAAAGCAAAATTATATCTATTTAAATAATGTAAGTTAATAAGCGTTTGTCACTGACATTTGGTGGCTAACATCTGAAGTATAAAAGAAAGACAAGGATAAAAGCAAGACTCCAAGCATTATTAAACTCGAGATTTCAGTGATAACTGCATTGAAAAGAAAACTTACCATCCAACGTAGATAAGCCACATTCAAAATAGCACGATGCCAGCACAAAAATGATAACCCATGTAGCCTGCTAACAGCTGGTATTCAAGATAACCATAAATAAGCAGTCTCAATACTATGTTGTTTCTGCATGTAACTCAATGTTATTGAATTTTCAATGGTAGTTTTCTAGCTCTAACTCTCTTGTTTGTTCTTAAGTAGGGGAGAGGGCTCCATAGTGGAGTACCTTAACTTTTACGTGTTTCATAATCTTATGTAGAAATTTCAAATCACTCTCAATTTTGTACAACAGTTTATTTGGCAACTCACATGCTTCTATATTTCATTTTAGGGCCAGATGATCAAATATGATGCCACATCAACATGTTTTTTGTTGAGGTATCCAAAAAAGCCCCCCAAAAAAGTGAGAGTACTGCACTAAGTCATGTTTTACTGGTGCGCTAAATCAGTTATCCCTTTCTGACCCAATATTCTTTTTTCTACTTCTGTAGACGGTTTCTTCAAATCTAAAACTTGACTCATGACATCTACACAATAGATTAGAATTTTGAGTAATAATTTTTAAAGAAGCATTATCGGAATGGCCTCTTCGTTTCCAGGTATCCTGATGCCTACAAATACTTCTTTGAGAAGAGTAAATTAATGTATGCTGTTGGGGATTAGAATTTGGACATTTTAAATACTAGTCTATCAAGTCAAATTTATAGTTGAAAGTAAATGAAAATATATAGGATTTAAAAAACACAAATTAAACAACAAAATATGCCATATATCAATCAACGATTGTACCAAGACAACAAGCATTTGCCAACTCATATTAAAGTTCACAAGCATTTGCCTACTGATATTTCCACAAGAAAGATAGCTAACATCTGACGGATAAAAACAGAACTCCAAGCATGATTAAACTCAAGATTTCACTGACAACTGCACTGAAATAAAAACTTCATAACCATCCAACATAGAAAAAGCATATTCAAAATATTACGATGCTGGCACAAAAGGAAAAGCCATTGTAGCCTGCTAATAGCTAGTATTCAAAATAACCATATATAAGAGTCTCAATACTATGCCGTTTCTGTATGCAACTCTATTTTAAGCAAGTTTCAAAGGTATCGTCCAGCTCTAACTCTCTGATCGCATGAAGTGCATCATTTATTCTTATTTCTACTTTTGTAGAAGCTTTCTTCAAATCTAAAATTTGACTCCCTGCCTCTGGACAGCAGCTTGGAAGATTGATAGTCATAATTATTAAGGATGAAGCATTACCCAGAAGAAAATTCAGCATGGCCACTTCATTGCCAGACATCGTGCATAGAAAGTCTACAAATACTTCTCTCACATTTGGAAAATTTATGTGTGACCTAATTTCCATCTCTATTCCTGGTGCCATATTTCTTTCTTCTACAAGACACTGCAGTCCACAAAGGATAGTCAGAGAAAAAGTGGAATTAAGTGTGCTCAGGTTAAATGAATAAATCTACCTAGAAGATAATATATATTACCTCATTTATTGTCACTTTTTCAAGGCTCGGAAAATTTCTCAGAATGCTGAGAAAACCGGACATACAGGGCAGCTTGCATCTTACAAATGAAATTCTTCTCGTTGTTTTGGCAGCTGACAGGCTTTCAAGTAGCCAAAAGTCTGATACAATGACATCACAAAGAGATGTAGGGCACTTCACTTTAAATGAAGATAATTCAGAATAATGGTTTCCTTGCCGAGCCCCAAATTGACAATCGAGTATCACGAGTTTCATCAATTGAGGGCAATCCACATTCAACGTTTGAAAGGCGCAGTATATCATCTTCAAATATTTGAGATTTTGTGCACATATCTTCAAATTGTTAAACCAATAACATTCTATTCATGATATTAGCCAAATAAAAGGGAAGTGAGAGACCATGATGTAAAGATATTGATAAATATCTATTCAAGGATGGGATAGTTGAACTTCACAAGATTACATGATGAAAGTGTGTGTAGGATGGTTGAAAGTAGGATAAAAAAAGGTAAACCCAAACCCTAAAATAAAAATTAATGAATGAAGTATAATCTAGAAAATATAATCTCAAACCCTAAAATAAAGGTTTATGGATGAATTAAAATTAAGTATAAATCTAAAATATTTTTAAAACAACAATGCATAATCATATAGTCAGGAATCAAGTTATTTCATAAGTATAAAGGAAACATAATTTTATGGATAAATTAGAATTAAGTAGGTAGTCAAAAGATTAATAAGTTCTTTTAAAATGATAAAAGCAATCAAGAATTATAAATCTAAAATTTATAAAAAATTGGATGTATAAATCTAAAATATTTTAAAAATAGATGTATAATCTTATGGTGAAACACTAAGAGGTGTAAGATCAATCAAGATCACCAAAAGTTTAAAGGAAAAATATTTTTCCTAACCTTATTGTAGACTAATAACACAAATGCATAAAACTAGACATAGGTTAACTTACATTAAATAATATCATTTTGAAATGGATAATTACAATAAATAAATATTCAAAATTAAAAAGGAAGAGATAAAGTAGAGAAAGACAGTAAAGAATAATCTTGATTCTACATAGAATTTTATCGCCTTAGAATTATGTAAACTAAATACTCTTTGAAAAAAAATACATTAAGAGTTCTTAAAGTGATTCTTTTAATACCTATAACATTTTTCATGATTTCTAAATGATCAATTAATGTTCCAATGAATGCGTTTAAATAATAGTATAACAAATCAAATCCTAATTATTGATAGGAAAGCGCAAGACATTTCAATTTAATATTTTGGATTTTGGGTTAAATTTGTGCCGTGCAAGATCTCTAAAATGCATAATCAAATCCTAATGATCGGTAGGAAGGAATAGGGCATTTCAATTTAATACTTTGGATTTTGGGTCAAATTTGTGCAATGCAAGATCACTAAATGCATAGGAGGATTGACCTAGGATAGGAAATTTGACATCTCAATTTCAAGAGTAGATATGTGACTGTATAAATAGATAAACTATAAGAAACTATGTGAATATATGCAATTAAGGTAGAAATAAAAGTAAGTAGATATGTGAAAGCATGAAGAGATAAATTATGAGAATCTTAAATATTTGCAATTAAGGTAGAAATAAAAGTAAGTAGATATGTGAAAGTATGAAGAGATAAATTATAAGAATCTATGTGAATATTTGCAATTAAGGTAGAAATAAAGTAAGTAGATATGTGAAAATATGAATAGATAAATTATGAGAATCTATGTGAATACATGCAATTAAAGTAAAAATAAAATAACAAATATGTAAATGAATTAAAATAGCAAAATATACCATATATCAATATATGATTGTACTAAGACACTTCATCAATATAAATTTTATACTTAATAAAATTTAAAAATAAGTATACAAATTTCAAAATATTCTTGAAAATTCAGATGATTAAACTTGTCCCTACCTTAAATTCCATCCTAAATGTAATTAAAAAGGACAATCACGTTCCAATTACATTGTACAGACATGATAAACATAAATCTCCTGTCTAAATCTAATTATAAATATTCTCCTGGCTGCAAATATTTCCATATAATCATCTCAAAGAAAGCAAAATTATATCTATTTAAATAATGTAAGTTAATAAGCGTTTGTCACTGACATTTGGTGGCTAACATCTGAAGTATAAAAGAAAGACAAGGATAAAAGCAAGACTCCAAGCATTATTAAACTCGAGATTTCAGTGATAACTGCATTGAAAAGAAAACTTACCATCCAACGTAGATAAGCCACATTCAAAATAGCACGATGCCAGCACAAAAATGATAACCCATGTAGCCTGCTAACAGCTGGTATTCAAGATAACCATAAATAAGCAGTCTCAATACTATGTTGTTTCTGCATGTAACTCAATGTTATTGAATTTTCAATGGTAGTTTTCTAGCTCTAACTCTCTTGTTTGTTCTTAAGTAGGGGAGAGGGCTCCATAGTGGAGTACCTTAACTTTTACGTGTTTCATAATCTTATGTAGAAATTTCAAATCACTCTCAATTTTGTACAACAGTTTATTTGGCAACTCACATGCTTCTATATTTCATTTTAGGGCCAGATGATCAAATATGATGCCACATCAACATGTTTTTTGTTGAGGTATCCAAAAAAGCCCCCAAAAAAAGTGAGAGTACTGCACTAAGTCATGTTTTACTGGTGCGCTAAATCAGTTATCCCTTTCTGACCCAATATTCTTTTTTCTACTTCTGTAGACGGTTTCTTCAAATCTAAAACTTGACTCATGACATCTACACAATAGATTAGAATTTTGAGTAATAATTTTTAAAGAAGCATTATCGGAATGGCCTCTTCGTTTCCAGGTATCCTGATGCCTACAAATACTTCTTTGAGAAGAGTAAATTAATGTATGCTGTTGGGGATTAGAATTTGGACATTTTAAATACTAGTCTATCAAGTCAAATTTATAGTTGAAAGTAAATGAAAATATATAGGATTTAAAAAACACAAATTAAACAACAAAATATGCCATATATCAATCAACGATTGTACCAAGACAACAAGCATTTGCCAACTCATATTAAAGTTCACAAGCATTTGCCTACTGATATTTCCACAAGAAAGATAGCTAACATCTGACGGATAAAAACAGAACTCCAAGCATGATTAAACTCAAGATTTCACTGACAACTGCACTGAAATAAAAACTTCATAACCATCCAACATAGAAAAAGCATATTCAAAATATTACGATGCTGGCACAAAAGGAAAAGCCATTGTAGCCTGCTAATAGCTAGTATTCAAAATAACCATATATAAGAGTCTCAATACTATGCCGTTTCTGTATGCAACTCTATTTTAAGCAAGTTTCAAAGGTATCGTCCAGCTCTAACTCTCTGATCGCATGAAGTGCATCATTTATTCTTATTTCTACTTTTGTAGAAGCTTTCTTCAAATCTAAAATTTGACTCCCTGCCTCTGGACAGCAGCTTGGAAGATTGATAGTCATAATTATTAAGGATGAAGCATTACCCAGAAGAAAATTCAGCATGGCCACTTCATTGCCAGACATCGTGCATAGAAAGTCTACAAATACTTCTCTCACATTTGGAAAATTTATGTGTGACCTAATTTCCATCTCTATTCCTGGTGCCATATTTCTTTCTTCTACAAGACACTGCAGTCCACAAAGGATAGTCAGAGAAAAAGTGGAATTAAGTGTGCTCAGGTTAAATGAATAAATCTACCTAGAAGATAATATATATTACCTCATTTATTGTCACTTTTTCAAGGCTCGGAAAATTTCTCAGAATGCTGAGAAAACCGGACATACAGGGCAGCTTGCATCTTACAAATGAAATTCTTCTCGTTGTTTTGGCAGCTGACAGGCTTTCAAGTAGCCAAAAGTCTGATACAATGACATCACAAAGAGATGTAGGGCACTTCACTTTAAATGAAGATAATTCAGAATAATGGTTTCCTTGCCGAGCCCCAAATTGACAATCGAGTATCACGAGTTTCATCAATTGAGGGCAATCCACATTCAACGTTTGAAAGGCGCAGTATATCATCTTCAAATATTTGAGATTTTGTGCACATATCTTCAAATTGTTAAACCAATAACATTCTATTCATGATATTAGCCAAATAAAAGGGAAGTGAGAGACCATGATGTAAAGATATTGATAAATATCTATTCAAGGATGGGATAGTTGAACTTCACAAGATTACATGATGAAAGTGTGTGTAGGATGGTTGAAAGTAGGATAAAAAAAGGTAAACCCAAACCCTAAAATAAAAATTAATGAATGAAGTATAATCTAGAAAATATAATCTCAAACCCTAAAATAAAGGTTTATGGATGAATTAAAATTAAGTATAAATCTAAAATATTTTTAAAACAACAATGCATAATCATATAGTCAGGAATCAAGTTATTTCATAAGTATAAAGGAAACATAATTTTATGGATAAATTAGAATTAAGTAGGTAGTCAAAAGATTAATAAGTTCTTTTAAAATGATAAAAGCAATCAAGAATTATAAATCTAAAATTTATAAAAAAATGGATGTATAAATCTAAAATATTTTAAAAATAGATGTATAATCTTATGGTGAAACACTAAGAGGTGTAAGATCAATCAAGATCACCAAAAGTTTAAAGGAAAAATATTTTTCCTAACCTTATTGTAGACTAATAACACAAATGCATAAAACTAGACATAGGTTAACTTACATTAAATAATATCATTTTGAAATGGATAATTACAATAAATAAATATTCAAAATTAAAAAGGAAGAGATAAAGTAGAGAAAGACAGTAAAGAATAATCTTGATTCTACATAGAATTTTATCGCCTTAGAATTATGTAAACTAAATACTCTTTGAAAAAAAATACATTAAGAGTTCTTAAAGTGATTCTTTTAATACCTATAACATTTTTCATGATTTCTAAATGATCAATTAATGTTCCAATGAATGCGTTTAAATAATAGTATAACAAATCAAATCCTAATTATTGATAGGAAAGCGCAAGACATTTCAATTTAATATTTTGGATTTTGGGTTAAATTTGTGCCGTGCAAGATCTCTAAAATGCATAATCAAATCCTAATGATCGGTAGGAAGGAATAGGGCATTTCAATTTAATACTTTGGATTTTGGGTCAAATTTGTGCAATGCAAGATCACTAAATGCATAGGAGGATTGACCTAGGATAGGAAATTTGACATCTCAATTTCAAGAGTAGATATGTGACTGTATAAATAGATAAACTATAAGAAACTATGTGAATATATGCAATTAAGGTAGAAATAAAAGTAAGTAGATATGTGAAAGCATGAAGAGATAAATTATGAGAATCTTAAATATTTGCAATTAAGGTAGAAATAAAAGTAAGTAGATATGTGAAAGTATGAAGAGATAAATTATAAGAATCTATGTGAATATTTGCAATTAAGGTAGAAATAAAGTAAGTAGATATGTGAAAATATGAATAGATAAATTATGAGAATCTATGTGAATACATGCAATTAAAGTAAAAATAAAATAACAAATATGTAAATGAATTAAAATAGCAAAATATACCATATATCAATATATGATTGTACTAAGACACTTCATCAATATAAATTTTATACTTAATAAAATTTAAAAATAAGTATACAAATTTCAAAATATTCTTGAAAATTCAGATGATTAAACTTGTCCCTACCTTAAATTCCATCCTAAATGTAATTAAAAAGGACAATCACGTTCCAATTACATTGTACAGACATGATAAACATAAATCTCCTGTCTAAATCTAATTATAAATATTCTCCTGGCTGCAAATATTTCCATATAATCATCTCAAAGAAAGCAAAATTATATCTATTTAAATAATGTAAGTTAATAAGCGTTTGTCACTGACATTTGGTGGCTAACATCTGAAGTATAAAAGAAAGACAAGGATAAAAGCAAGACTCCAAGCATTATTAAACTCGAGATTTCAGTGATAACTGCATTGAAAAGAAAACTTACCATCCAACGTAGATAAGCCACATTCAAAATAGCACGATGCCAGCACAAAAATGATAACCCATGTAGCCTGCTAACAGCTGGTATTCAAGATAACCATAAATAAGCAGTCTCAATACTATGTTGTTTCTGCATGTAACTCAATGTTATTGAATTTTCAATGGTAGTTTTCTAGCTCTAACTCTCTTGTTTGTTCTTAAGTAGGGGAGAGGGCTCCATAGTGGAGTACCTTAACTTTTACGTGTTTCATAATCTTATGTAGAAATTTCAAATCACTCTCAATTTTGTACAACAGTTTATTTGGCAACTCACATGCTTCTATATTTCATTTTAGGGCCAGATGATCAAATATGATGCCACATCAACATGTTTTTTGTTGAGGTATCAAAAAAAGCCCCCAAAAAAAGTGAGAGTACTGCACTAAGTCATGTTTTACTGGTGCGCTAAATCAGTTATCCCTTTCTGACCCAATATTCTTTTTCTACTTCTGTAGACGGTTTCTTCAAATCTAAAACTTGACTCATGACATCTACACAATAGATTAGAATTTTGAGTAATAATTTTTAAAGAAGCATTATCGGAATGGCCTCTCTTCTTCCAGGTATCCTGATGCCTACAAATACTTCTTTGAGAAAGAGTAAATTAATGTATGCTGTTGGGGATTAGAATTGACATTTTAAATACTAGTCTATTAAGTCAAATTTATAGTTGAAAGTAAATGAAAATATATAGGATTTAACAAACACAAATTAAACAACAAAATACACCATATATCAATCAATGATTGTACCAAGACAACAAGCATTTGCCTACTGATATTTCCACGAGAAAGATAGCTAACATCTGAAGGATAAAAACAGAACTCCAAGCATGATTAAACTCAAGATTTCACTGACAAATGCACTGAAATTAAAACTTCATAACCATCCAACATAGAAAAACCATATTCAAAATATTACGATGCTGGCACAAAAGGAAAAGCCATTGTAGCCTGCTAATAGCTAGTATTCAAAATAACCATATATAAAGAAGTCTCAATACTATGCCGTTTCTGTATGCAACTCTATTTTAAGCAAGTTTCAGTATCAGTCCAGCTCTAATCCTCTGATCGCATGAAGTGCATCATTTAATTTTTATTTCTACTTCTTTTTGTAGAAGCTTTCAAATCTAAAAATTTGACTTCTGCCTCTGGACAGCAGCTTGGAAGATTGATAGTCATAATTGGTTGGCGATGGCTACTACCCAGAAGAAATTCAGCATGGCCACTTCCATTGCCAGACATCGTGCATAGAAAGTCTACAAATACTTCTCTCACATTTGGAAAATTTATGTGTGACCTAATTTCCATCTCTATTCCTGGTGCCATATTTCTTTCTTCTACAAGACACTGCAGTCCACAAAGGATAGTAAGAGAAAAAGTGGAATTAAGTGTGCTCAGGTTAAATGAATAAATCTACCTAGAAGATAATATATATTACCTCATTTATTGTCACTTTTTCAAGGCTCGGAAAATTTCTCAGAATGCTGAGAAAACCGGACATACAGGGCAGCTTGCATCTTACAAATGAAATTCTTCTCGTTGTTTTGGCAGCTGACAGGCTTTCAAGTAGCCAAAAGTCTGATACAATGACATCACAAAGAGATGTAGGGCACTTCACTTTAAATGAAGATAATTCAGAATAATGGTTTCCTTGCCGAGCCCCAAATTGACAATCGAGTATCACGAGTTTCATCAATTGAGGGCAATCCACATTCAACGTTTGAAAGGCACAGTATATCATCTTCAAATATTTGAGATTTTGTGCACATATCTTCAAATTGTTAAACCAATAACATTCTATTCATGATATTAGCCAAATAAAAGGGAAGTGAGAGACCATGATGTAAAGATATTGATAAATATCTATTCAAGGATGGGATAGTTGAACTTCACAAGATTACATGATGAAAGTGTGTGTAGGATGGTTGAAAGTAGGATAAAAAAAGGTAAACCCAAACCCTAAAATAAAAATTAATGAATGAAGTATAATCTAGAAAATATAATCTCAAACCCTAAAATAAAGGTTTATGGATGAATTAAAATTAAGTATAAATCTAAAATATTTTTAAAACAACAATGCATAATCATATAGTCAGGAATCAAGTTATTTCATAAGTATAAACATAATTTTATGGATAAATTCAGAATTAAGTAGGTAGTCAAAAGATTAATAAATTTTTAAAATGATAAAAGTTAAATCAAGAATTATAAATCTAAAATTTATAAAAATTGGATGTATAAATCTAAAATATTTTAAAAATAGATGTATAATCTTATGGTGAAACACTAAGAGGTGTAAGATCAATCAAGATCACCAAAAGTTTAAAGGAAAAATATTTTTCCTAACCTTATTGTAGACTAATAACACAAATGCATAAAACTAGACATAGGTTAACTTACATTAAATAATATCATTTTGAAATGGATAATTACAATAAATAAATATTCAAAATTAAAAAGGAAGAGATAAAGTAGAGAAAGACAGTAAAGAATAATCTTGATTCTACATAGAATTTTATCGCCTTAGAATTATGTAAACTAAATACTCTTTGAAAAAAAATACATTAAGAGTTCTTAAAGTGATTCTTTTAATACCTATAACATTTTTCATGATTTCTAAATGATCAATTAATGTTCCAATGAATGCGTTTAAATAATAGTATAACAAATCAAATCCTAATTATTGATAGGAAAGCGCAAGACATTTCAATTTAATATTTTGGATTTTGGGTTAAATTTGTGCCGTGCAAGATCTCTAAAATGCATAATCAAATCCTAATGATCGGTAGGAAGGAATAGGGCATTTCAATTTAATACTTTGGATTTTGGGTCAAATTTGTGCAATGCAAGATCACTAAATGCATAGGAGGATTGACCTAGGATAGGAAATTTGACATCTCAATTTCAAGAGTAGATATGTGACTGTATAAATAGATAAACTATAAGAAACTATGTGAATATATGCAATTAAGGTAGAAATAAAAGTAAGTAGATATGTGAAAGCATGAAGAGATAAATTATGAGAATCTTAAATATTTGCAATTAAGGTAGAAATAAAAGTAAGTAGATATGTGAAAGTATGAAGAGATAAATTATAAGAATCTATGTGAATATTTGCAATTAAGGTAGAAATAAAGTAAGTAGATATGTGAAAATATGAATAGATAAATTATGAGAATCTTGAATATTTGCAATTAAGGTAGAAATAAAATAACAAATATGTAAAATGAATTAAAATAGCAAAATATACCATATATCAATATATGATTGCAATAAGACACTTCATCAATATAAATTTACCAATAAAATTTAAAATAAGTATACAAATTTCAAAATATTCTGAAAATTCAGATGATTAAACTTGTCCCTACCTTAAATTCCCATCCTAAATGTAATTAAAAAGGACAATCACGTTCCAATTACATTGTACAGACATGATAAACATAAATCTCCTGTCTAAATCTAATTATAAATATTCTCCTAAGGCAAATATTTCCATATAATCATCTCAAAGAAAAAGCAAAATTATATCTATTTAAATAATGTAAGTTAATAAGTTGCTTGTCACTGACATTTGGTGGCTAACATCTGAAGTATAAAAGAAAGACAAGGATGTGCCATTCCAAGCATTATTAAACTCGAGATTTCAGTGATAACTGTAATGGCGGAAAACTTCTATCCAACGGTGATAAGCCACACCAAAATAGCACGATGCCAGCACAAAAAATGATAACCCATGTAGCCTGCTAACAGCTGGTATTCAAGATAACCATAAATAAGCAGTCTCAATACTATGTTGTTTCTGCATGTAACTCAATGTTATTGAATTTTCAATGGTAGTTTTCTAGCTCTAACTCTCTTGTTTGTTCTTAAGTAGGGGAGAGGGCTCCATAGTGGAGTACCTTAACTTTTACGTGTTTCATAATCTTATGTAGAAATTTCAAATCACTCTCAATTTTGTACAACAGTTTATTTGGCAACTCACATGCTTCTATATTTCATTTTAGGGCCAGATGATCAAATATGATGCCACATCAACATGTTTTTTGTTGAGGTATCCAAAAAAGTTCCCCAAAAGAGAGTATCGCACTAAGTCATGTTTTTACTGGTGCTTAAATCAGTTATCCTCCTTTCTGACCCAATATTCTTTTTCTACTTCTGTAGACGGCTTCAAATCTAAAAAACTTGACTCATGACATCTGGCCAATACTAGATTAGGAAATTCCTTGAGTAATAATTTTAAAGAAGCATTATCGGAATGGCTCGCTCTGGTATAGTGGTCCTGATGCCTACAAATACTTCTTTAGCAAACAATGTATGCTGTTGGGGATTAGAATTTGGACATTTAAATACTAGTCTATCAAGCTTCAACGAGAAGTTGAAAGTAAATGAAAAATATATAGGATTTAAAAAAACACAAATTAAAAACAACAAAAAATATGCCATATCAATCAATGATTGTACCAAGACAACAAGCATTTGTCAACTCATATTAAAGTTCACAAGCATTTGCCTACTGATATTTCCACGAGAAAGATAGCTAACATCTGAAGGATAAAAGTAGAACTCCAAGCATGATTAAACTCAAGATTTCACTGACAAATGCACTGAAATTAAAACTTCATAACCATCCAACATAGAAAAACCATATTCAAAATATTACGATGCTGGCACAAAGGAAAAGCCATTGTAGCTCAAGCGAATAGCTAGTATTCAAAATACCCCATATATAAGAGTTCTACCACTATGCCGTTTTGCATGCAACTCCTATTTTAAGCAAGTTTCAAAGGTATCGTCCAGCTCTTAACTCTCTGATCGCATGAAGTGCATCATTTAATTTTATTTCACTTTTAGAAGCTTTCTTCAAATCTAAAATTTGACTCCTGCCTCTGGACAGCAGCTTGAAGATTTATAGTCATACTATTAAGGATGCAGCATTACCCAGAAGAAAATTCATCATGGCCACTTCATTGCCAGACATCGTGCATAGAAAGTCTACAAATACTTCTCTCACATTTGGAAAATTTATGTGTGACCTAATTTCCATCTCTATTCCTGGTGCCATATTTCTTTCTTCTACAAGACACTGCAGTCCACAAAGAAAAAAAAAAAAAAAAGTGGAATCAAGTGTGCTCAGGTGTTGAATGAATAAATCTACCTAGAATATAACTTATATTACCTCATTTATTGTCAATTTTTCAAGGCTCGGAAAATTACTCAGCATGTTGAGAAAACCGGACATACAGGGCAGCTTGCATCTTACAAATGAAATTTTCCTAGTTGTTTTGGCAGGTGACAGGCTTTCAAGTAACCAAAAGTCTGATACACTGACATCACAGAGAGATGTAGGGCATTTCACCTTAAATGAAGATAACCCAGAATAATTGTTTCCTTCCAGAGCCCCAAATTGACAATCGAGCACTTCGAGTTTCATCAGTTGAGGACAATCCACAATTAACGTTTGGAAGCCGCAATATATCAACTTCAAATATTTGAGATTTTCAGCACATATTTTTAAATTTTTAAACCCATAACATTCCTATTCAGATTAGCTTTAGCCAAATAAAAAGGGAAGTGAGAGACCATGTGATAAAAGATATTGATAAATATCTATTCAAGGATGGGATAGTTGAACTTCACAAGATTACATGATGAAAGTGTGTGTAGGATGGTTGAAAGTAGGATAAAAAAAGGTAAACCCAAACCCTAAAATAAAAATTAATGAATGAAGTATAATCTAGAAAATATAATCTCAAACCCTAAAATAAAGGTTTATGGATGAATTAAAATTAAGTATAAATCTAAAATATTTTTAAAACAACAATGCATAATCATATAGTCAGGAATCAAGTTATTTCATAAGTATAAAGGAAACATAATTTTATGGATAAATTAGAATTAAGTAGGTAGTCAAAAGATTAATAAGTTCTTTTAAAATGATAAAAGCAATCAAGAATTATAAATCTAAAATTTATAAAAAATTGGATGTATAAATCTAAAATATTTTAAAAATAGATGTATAATCTTATGGTGAAACACTAAGAGGTGTAAGATCAATCAAGATCACCAAAAGTTTAAAGGAAAAATATTTTTCCTAACCTTATTGTAGACTAATAACACAAATGCATAAAACTAGACATAGGTTAACTTACATTAAATAATATCATTTTGAAATGGATAATTACAATAAATAAATATTCAAAATTAAAAAGGAAGAGATAAAGTAGAGAAAGACAAGAAGAATAATCTTTGATTCTAATATAGAATTTTATCACTAGAATTATGTAAACTAAATACTCTTTGAAAAAAAATACATTAAGAGTTCTTAAAGTGATTCTTTTAATACCTATAACATTTTTCATGATTTCTAAATGATCAATTAATGTTCCAATGAATGCGTTTAAATAATAGTATAACAAATCAAATCCTAATTATTGATAGGAAAGCGCAAGACATTTCAATTTAATATTTTGGATTTTGGGTTAAATTTGTGCCGTGCAAGATCTCTAAAATGCATAATCAAATCCTAATGATCGGTAGGAAGGAATAGGGCATTTCAATTTAATACTTTGGATTTTGGGTCAAATTTGTGCAATGCAAGATCACTAAATGCATAGGAGGATTGACCTAGGATAGGAAATTTGACATCTCAATTTCAAGAGTAGATATGTGACTGTATAAATAGATAAACTATAAGAAACTATGTGAATATATGCAATTAAGGTAGAAATAAAAGTAAGTAGATATGTGAAAGCATGAAGAGATAAATTATGAGAATCTTAAATATTTGCAATTAAGGTAGAAATAAAAGTAAGTAGATATGTGAAAGTATGAAGAGATAAATTATAAGAATCTATGTGAATATTTGCAATTAAGGTAGAAATAAAGTAAGTAGATATGTGAAAATATGAATAGATAAATTATGAGAATCTATGTGAATACATGCAATTAAAGTAAAAATAAAATAACAAATATGTAAATGAATTAAAATAGCAAAATATACCATATATCAATATATGATTGTACTAAGACACTTCATCAATATAAATTTTATACTTAATAAAATTTAAAAATAAGTATACAAATTTCAAAATATTCTTGAAAATTCAGATGATTAAACTTGTCCCTACCTTAAATTCCATCCTAAATGTAATTAAAAAGGACAATCACGTTCCAATTACATTGTACAGACATGATAAACATAAATCTCCTGTCTAAATCTAATTATAAATATTCTCCTGGCTGCAAATATTTCCATATAATCATCTCAAAGAAAGCAAAATTATATCTATTTAAATAATGTAAGTTAATAAGCGTTTGTCACTGACATTTGGTGGCTAACATCTGAAGTATAAAAGAAAGACAAGGATAAAAGCAAGACTCCAAGCATTATTAAACTCGAGATTTCAGTGATAACTGCATTGAAAAGAAAACTTACCATCCAACGTAGATAAGCCACATTCAAAATAGCACGATGCCAGCACAAAAATGATAACCCATGTAGCCTGCTAACAGCTGGTATTCAAGATAACCATAAATAAGCAGTCTCAATACTATGTTGTTTCTGCATGTAACTCAATGTTATTGAATTTTCAATGGTAGTTTTCTAGCTCTAACTCTCTTGTTTGTTCTTAAGTAGGGGAGAGGGCTCCATAGTGGAGTACCTTAACTTTTACGTGTTTCATAATCTTATGTAGAAATTTCAAATCACTCTCAATTTTGTACAACAGTTTATTTGGCAACTCACATGCTTCTATATTTCATTTTAGGGCCAGATGATCAAATATGATGCCACATCAACATGTTTTTTGTTGAGGTATCCAAAAAAGCCCCCAAAAAAAGTGAGAGTACTGCACTAAGTCATGTTTTACTGGTGCGCTAAATCAGTTATCCCTTTCTGACCCAATATTCTTTTTTCTACTTCTGTAGACGGTTTCTTCAAATCTAAAACTTGACTCATGACATCTACACAATAGATTAGAATTTTGAGTAATAATTTTTAAAGAAGCATTATCGGAATGGCCTCTTCGTTTCCAGGTATCCTGATGCCTACAAATACTTCTTTGAGAAGAGTAAATTAATGTATGCTGTTGGGGATTAGAATTTGGACATTTTAAATACTAGTCTATCAAGTCAAATTTATAGTTGAAAGTAAATGAAAATATATAGGATTTAAAAAACACAAATTAAACAACAAAATATGCCATATATCAATCAACGATTGTACCAAGACAACAAGCATTTGCCAACTCATATTAAAGTTCACATTTGCCTACTGATATTTCCACAAGAAAGATAGCCAACATCTGACGGATAAAAAAACAGAACTCCAAGCATGATTAAACTCAAGATTTCACTGACAACTGCACTGAAATAAAAACTTCATAACCATCCAACATAGAAAAGCATATTCAAAATATTACGATGCTGGCACAAAAGGAAAAGCCATTGTAGCCTGCTAATAGCTAGTATTCCTAAAATAACCATATATAAGAGTCTCAATACTACGTTTCTGCATGCAACTCTATTTTGCTAAGTTTCAAAGGTATCGTCCAGCTCTAACTCTCTTGATCGCATGAAGTGCATCATTTATTCTTTATTTCTACTTTTAGAAGCTTCAAATCTAAAATTTGACTCTGCCCTGGACAGCAGCTTGGAAGATTGATAGTCATAATTATTAAGGATGAAGCATTACTCCAGAAGAAAAATTCAGCATGGCCACTAATACAGACATCGTGCATAGAAAGTCTACAAATACTTCTCTCACATTTGGAAAATTTATGTGTGACCTAATTTCCATCTCTATTCCTGGTGCCATATTTCTTTCTTCTACAAGACACTGCAGTCCACAAAGGATAGTAAGAGAAAAAGTGGAATTAAGTGTGCTCAGGTTAAATGAATAAATCTACCTAGAAGATAATATATATTACCTCATTTATTGTCACTTTTTCTGCTCGGAAAATTTCTCAGAATGCTGGAGAAAAACTGACATACAGGGCAGCTTGCATCTACAAATGAAATTCTTCCTCGTTGTTTTGGCAGCTGACAGGCTTTCAAGTAGCCAAAAGTTCGATATTACAATGACATCACAAAGAGATGTAGGGCACTTCTACTCTTTAAAATGAAGATAATTCAGAATAATGGTTTTCCTTAAGCCGAGCCCCAAATTGACAATCGAGTATCATGAGTTTCATCAATTGAGGGTAATCCACATTCAACGTTTGAAAGGCGCAGTATATCATCTTCAAATATTTTGAGATTTTGTGCACATATCTTCAAATTGTTAAACCAATAACATTCTATTCATGATATTAGCCAAAGAAAAGGGAAGTGAGAGACCATGATGTAAAGATAATGATAATTATCTATTCAAGGGTGGGATAGTTGAGCTTCACAAGATTACATAATCAAAGTGTGTGTAGGATGGTTGAAAGTAAGATTAAAAAAGGTAATCCCAAAACCTAAAATAAAGGTTTATGGATGAATTAAAATTAAGTATAAATCTAAAATATTTAAAAAATGTCCATGTATAATCATATAGTCAAACACTAAGAGGTGTAAGATCAATCAATTTATTACCAAAAGTATAAAGGAAACATACTTTTATGGTAAGTTAGAATTAAGTAGGTAGTCAAAAGCTTAATAAGTTCTTTTAAAATGATGGAAGCAATCAAGAATTATAAATCTAAAATTTATAAAAAAATGGATATAAATCTAAAATATTAAAAAAAAATAGATGTATAATATTATGGTGAAACACTAGGAGTTGTAAGATCAATGAAGATCGCCAAAATTTTAAAGAAAAAATATTTTTCCTAACCTTATTGTAGACTAATAACACAAATGCATAAAACTAGACATAGGTTAACTTAGATTAAATGATATCATTTTGAAATGGATAATTACAAGAAATGAATATTCAATATCAGAATGGAAGAGATACATGAGAGAGAGAAAATAAAGAATAAACTTGATTCTACATAGAATATAATTGCCTTAGAACTATGTAAACTAAATACTCTTTGCTTGATAAAAAAAACATTAAGAGTTCTTAAAATGATTCTTTTAATACCTATAACTTTTTTCATGATTATAAAATGATCAATTAATGTTCACCTGAATGTGTTTAAATAATAGTCTAACAAATTAAATCCTAATGATTGATAGGGAAAGCAAGACATTTCCCAATTCTAATATTTTGGATTTTGGGTTAAATTTGTGCTGCAAGTAAGATCTCTAAAATGCACATAATCAAATCCTAATGATCGGGTAGGAAGGAATAGGGCATTCAATTTAATACTTTGATTTTGGGTCAAATTTGTGCAATGCAAGATCACTAAAATGCATAGGAGGATTGACCTAGGATAGGAATTTGACATCCCACCCCCAAGAGTAGATATATGTGGATCAGATAAATAGATAAACTATAAGAAACTATGGAATATATGCAATTAAGGTAGAAATAAAAGTAAGTAGATATGTGAAAGCATGAAGAGATAAATTATGAGAATCTTAAATATTTGCAATTATGTAGAAATAAAAGTAAGAAGATATGTGAAAGTATGAAGAGATAAATTATAAGAATCTATGTGAATATTTGCAATTAAGGTAGAAATAAAGTAAGTAGATATGTGAAAATATGAATAGATAAATTATGAGAATCTATGTGAATACATGCAATTAAAGTAAAAATAAAATAACAAATATGTAAATGAATTAAAATAGCAAAATATACCATATATCAATATATGATTGTACTAAGACACTTCATCAATATAAATTTTATACTTAATAAAATTTAAAAATAAGTATACAAATTTCAAAATATTCTTGAAAATTCAGATGATTAAACTTGTCCCTACCTTAAATTCCATCCTAAATGTAATTAAAAAGGACAATCACGTTCCAATTACATTGTACAGACATGATAAACATAAATCTCCTGTCTAAATCTAATTATAAATATTCTCCTGGCTGCAAATATTTCCATATAATCATCTCAAAGAAAGCAAAATTATATCTATTTAAATAATGTAAGTTAATAAGCGTTTGTCACTGACATTTGGTGGCTAACATCTGAAGTATAAAAGAAAGACAAGGATAAAAGCAAGACTCCAAGCATTATTAAACTCGAGATTTCAGTGATAACTGCATTGAAAAGAAAACTTACCATCCAACGTAGATAAGCCACATTCAAAATAGCACGATGCCAGCACAAAAATGATAACCCATGTAGCCTGCTAACAGCTGGTATTCAAGATAACCATAAATAAGCAGTCTCAATACTATGTTGTTTCTGCATGTAACTCAATGTTATTGAATTTTCAATGGTAGTTTTCTAGCCTAACTCTCTTGTTTGTTCTTAAGTAGGGAGAGGGCTCCATAGTGGAGTAATCTTAACTTTTACGCGTTTCATAATCTTATAGAAATTTCAAATCACTGTCAATTTTGTACAACAGTTTATTTGGCAACTCACATGCTTCTATATTTCATTTTAGGGCCAGATGATCAAATATGATGCCACATCAACATGTTTTTTGTTGAGGTATCCAAAAAAGCCCCCCAAAAAAGTGAGAGTACTGCACTAAGTCATGTTTTACTGGTGCGCTAAATCAGTTATCCCTTTCTGACCCAATATTCTTTTTTCTACTTCTGTAGACGGTTTCTTCAAATCTAAAACTTGACTCATGACATCTACACAATAGATTAGAATTTTGAGTAATAATTTTTAAAGAAGCATTATCGGAATGGCCTCTTCGTTTCCAGGTATCCTGATGCCTACAAATACTTCTTTGAGAAGAGTAAATTAATGTATGCTGTTGGGGATTAGAATTTGGACATTTTAAATACTAGTCTATCAAGTCAAATTTATAGTTGAAAGTAAATGAAAATATATAGGATTTAAAAAACACAAATTAAACAACAAAATATGCCATATATCAATCAACGATTGTACCAAGACAACAAGCATTTGCCAACTCATATTAAAGTTCACAAGCATTTGCCTACTGATATTTCCACAAGAAAGATAGCTAACATCTGACGGATAAAAACAGAACTCCAAGCATGATTAAACTCAAGATTCTCACTGACAACTGCACTGAAATAAAACTTCATAACCATCCAACATAGAAAAAGCATATTCAAAATATTACGATGCTGGCACAAAAGGAAAAGCCATTGTAGCCTGCTAATAGCTAGTATTCAAAATAACCATATATAAGAGTCTCAATACTATGCCGTTTCTGTATGCAACTCTATTTTAAGCAAGTTTCAAAGGTATCGTCCAGCTCTAACTCTCTGATCGCATGAAGTGCATCATTTATTCTTATTTCTACTTTTGTAGAAGCTTTCTTCAAATCTAAAATTTGACTCCCTGCCTCTGGACAGCAGCTTGGAAGATTGATAGTCATAATTATTAAGGATGAAGCATTACCCAGAAGAAAATTCAGCATGGCCACTTCATTGCCAGACATCGTGCATAGAAAGTCTACAAATACTTCTCTCACATTTGGAAAATTTATGTGTGACCTAATTTCCATCTCTATTCCTGGTGCCATATTTCTTTCTTCTACAAGACACTGCAGTCCACAAAGGATAGTCAGAGAAAAAGTGGAATTAAGTGTGCTCAGGTTAAATGAATAAATCTACCTAGAAGATAATATATATTACCTCATTTATTGTCACTTTTTCAAGGCTCGGAAAATTTCTCAGAATGCTGAGAAAACCGGACATACAGGGCAGCTTGCATCTTACAAATGAAATTCTTCTCGTTGTTTTGGCAGCTGACAGGCTTTCAAGTAGCCAAAAGTCTGATACAATGACATCACAAAGAGATGTAGGGCACTTCACTTTAAATGAAGATAATTCAGAATAATGGTTTCCTTGCCGAGCCCCAAATTGACAATCGAGTATCACGAGTTTCATCAATTGAGGGCAATCCACATTCAACGTTTGAAAGGCGCAGTATATCATCTTCAAATATTTGAGATTTTGTGCACATATCTTCAAATTGTTAAACCAATAACATTCTATTCATGATATTAGCCAAATAAAAGGGAAGTGAGAGACCATGATGTAAAGATATTGATAAATATCTATTCAAGGATGGGATAGTTGAACTTCACAAGATTACATGATGAAAGTGTGTGTAGGATGGTTGAAAGTAGGATAAAAAAAGGTAAACCCAAACCCTAAAATAAAAATTAATGAATGAAGTATAATCTAGAAAATATAATCTCAAACCCTAAAATAAAGGTTTATGGATGAATTAAAATTAAGTATAAATCTAAAATATTTTTAAAACAACAATGCATAATCATATAGTCAGGAATCAAGTTATTTCATAAGTATAAAGGAAACATAATTTTATGGATAAATTAGAATTAAGTAGGTAGTCAAAAGATTAATAAGTTCTTTTAAAATGATAAAAGCAATCAAGAATTATAAATCTAAAATTTATAAAAAATTGGATGTATAAATCTAAAATATTTTAAAAATAGATGTATAATCTTATGGTGAAACACTAAGAGGTGTAAGATCAATCAAGATCACCAAAAGTTTAAAGGAAAAATATTTTTCCTAACCTTATTGTAGACTAATAACACAAATGCATAAAACTAGACATAGGTTAACTTACATTAAATAATATCATTTTGAAATGGATAATTACAATAAATAAATATTCAAAATTAAAAAGGAAGAGATAAAGTAGAGAAAGACAGTAAAGAATAATCTTGATTCTACATAGAATTTTATCGCCTTAGAATTATGTAAACTAAATACTCTTTGAAAAAAAATACATTAAGAGTTCTTAAAGTGATTCTTTTAATACCTATAACATTTTTCATGATTTCTAAATGATCAATTAATGTTCCAATGAATGCGTTTAAATAATAGTATAACAAATCAAATCCTAATTATTGATAGGAAAGCGCAAGACATTTCAATTTAATATTTTGGATTTTGGGTTAAATTTGTGCCGTGCAAGATCTCTAAAATGCATAATCAAATCCTAATGATCGGTAGGAAGGAATAGGGCATTTCAATTTAATACTTTGGATTTTGGGTCAAATTTGTGCAATGCAAGATCACTAAATGCATAGGAGGATTGACCTAGGATAGGAAATTTGACATCTCAATTTCAAGAGTAGATATGTGACTGTATAAATAGATAAACTATAAGAAACTATGTGAATATATGCAATTAAGGTAGAAATAAAAGTAAGTAGATATGTGAAAGCATGAAGAGATAAATTATGAGAATCTTAAATATTTGCAATTAAGGTAGAAATAAAAGTAAGTAGATATGTGAAAGTATGAAGAGATAAATTATAAGAATCTATGTGAATATTTGCAATTAAGGTAGAAATAAAGTAAGTAGATATGTGAAAATATGAATAGATAAATTATGAGAATCTATGTGAATACATGCAATTAAAGTAAAAATAAAATAACAAATATGTAAATGAATTAAAATAGCAAAATATACCATATATCAATATATGATTGTACTAAGACACTTCATCAATATAAATTTTATACTTAATAAAATTTAAAAATAAGTATACAAATTTCAAAATATTCTTGAAAATTCAGATGATTAAACTTGTCCCTACCTTAAATTCCATCCTAAATGTAATTAAAAAGGACAATCACGTTCCAATTACATTGTACAGACATGATAAACATAAATCTCCTGTCTAAATCTAATTATAAATATTCTCCTGGCTGCAAATATTTCCATATAATCATCTCAAAGAAAGCAAAATTATATCTATTTAAATAATGTAAGTTAATAAGCGTTTGTCACTGACATTTGGTGGCTAACATCTGAAGTATAAAAGAAAGACAAGGATAAAAGCAAGACTCCAAGCATTATTAAACTCGAGATTTCAGTGATAACTGCATTGAAAAGAAAACTTACCATCCAACGTAGATAAGCCACATTCAAAATAGCACGATGCCAGCACAAAAATGATAACCCATGTAGCCTGCTAACAGCTGGTATTCAAGATAACCATAAATAAGCAGTCTCAATACTATGTTGTTTCTGCATGTAACTCAATGTTATTGAATTTTCAATGGTAGTTTTCTAGCTCTAACTCTCTTGTTTGTTCTTAAGTAGGGGAGAGGGCTCCATAGTGGAGTACCTTAACTTTTACGTGTTTCATAATCTTATGTAGAAATTTCAAATCACTCTCAATTTTGTACAACAGTTTATTTGGCAACTCACATGCTTCTATATTTCATTTTAGGGCCAGATGATCAAATATGATGCCACATCAACATGTTTTTTGTTGAGGTATCCAAAAAAGCCCCCAAAAAAAGTGAGAGTACTGCACTAAGTCATGTTTTACTGGTGCGCTAAATCAGTTATCCCTTTCTGACCCAATATTCTTTTTTCTACTTCTGTAGACGGTTTCTTCAAATCTAAAACTTGACTCATGACATCTACACAATAGATTAGAATTTTGAGTAATAATTTTTAAAGAAGCATTATCGGAATGGCCTCTTCGTTTCCAGGTATCCTGATGCCTACAAATACTTCTTTGAGAAGAGTAAATTAATGTATGCTGTTGGGGATTAGAATTTGGACATTTTAAATACTAGTCTATCAAGTCAAATTTATAGTTGAAAGTAAATGAAAATATATAGGATTTAAAAAACACAAATTAAACAACAAAATATGCCATATATCAATCAACGATTGTACCAAGACAACAAGCATTTGCCAACTCATATTAAAGTTCACAAGCATTTGCCTACTGATATTTCCACAAGAAAGATAGCTAACATCTGACGGATAAAAACAGAACTCCAAGCATGATTAAACTCAAGATTTCACTGACAACTGCACTGAAATAAAAACTTCATAACCATCCAACATAGAAAAAGCATATTCAAAATATTACGATGCTGGCACAAAAGGAAAAGCCATTGTAGCCTGCTAATAGCTAGTATTCAAAATAACCATATATAAGAGTCTCAATACTATGCCGTTTCTGTATGCAACTCTATTTTAAGCAAGTTTCAAAGGTATCGTCCAGCTCTAACTCTCTGATCGCATGAAGTGCATCATTTATTCTTATTTCTACTTTTGTAGAAGCTTTCTTCAAATCTAAAATTTGACTCCCTGCCTCTGGACAGCAGCTTGGAAGATTGATAGTCATAATTATTAAGGATGAAGCATTACCCAGAAGAAAATTCAGCATGGCCACTTCATTGCCAGACATCGTGCATAGAAAGTCTACAAATACTTCTCTCACATTTGGAAAATTTATGTGTGACCTAATTTCCATCTCTATTCCTGGTGCCATATTTCTTTCTTCTACAAGACACTGCAGTCCACAAAGGATAGTCAGAGAAAAAGTGGAATTAAGTGTGCTCAGGTTAAATGAATAAATCTACCTAGAAGATAATATATATTACCTCATTTATTGTCACTTTTTCAAGGCTCGGAAAATTTCTCAGAATGCTGAGAAAACCGGACATACAGGGCAGCTTGCATCTTACAAATGAAATTCTTCTCGTTGTTTTGGCAGCTGACAGGCTTTCAAGTAGCCAAAAGTCTGATACAATGACATCACAAAGAGATGTAGGGCACTTCACTTTAAATGAAGATAATTCAGAATAATGGTTTCCTTGCCGAGCCCCAAATTGACAATCGAGTATCACGAGTTTCATCAATTGAGGGCAATCCACATTCAACGTTTGAAAGGCGCAGTATATCATCTTCAAATATTTGAGATTTTGTGCACATATCTTCAAATTGTTAAACCAATAACATTCTATTCATGATATTAGCCAAATAAAAGGGAAGTGAGAGACCATGATGTAAAGATATTGATAAATATCTATTCAAGGATGGGATAGTTGAACTTCACAAGATTACATGATGAAAGTGTGTGTAGGATGGTTGAAAGTAGGATAAAAAAAGGTAAACCCAAACCCTAAAATAAAAATTAATGAATGAAGTATAATCTAGAAAATATAATCTCAAACCCTAAAATAAAGGTTTATGGATGAATTAAAATTAAGTATAAATCTAAAATATTTTTAAAATGACCATGCATAATCATATAGTCAAGTGTAAGATCAATCAAGTTATTTCATAAGTATAAAGGAAACATACTTTTATGGATAAATTAGAATTAAGTAGGTAGTCAAAAGCTTAATAAGTTCTTTTAAAATGATAAAAGCAATCAAGAATTATAAATCTAAAATTTATAAAAAATTGGATGTATAAATCTAAAATATTTTTAAAATAGATGTATAATCTTATGGTGAAACACTAAGAGGTGTAAGATCAATCAAGATCACCAAAAGTTTAAAGGAAAATATTTTTCCTAACCTTATTGTAGACTAATAACACAAATGCATAAAACTAGACATAGGTTAACTTACATTAAATAATATCATTTTGAAATGGATAATTACAATAAATAAATATTCAAAATTAAAAAGGAAGAGATAAAGTAGAGAAAGACAGTAAAGAATAATCTTGATTCTACATAGAATTTTATCGCCTTAGAATTATGTAAACTAAATACTCTTTGAAAAAAAATACATTAAGAGTTCTTAAAGTGATTCTTTTAATACCTATAACATTTTTCATGATTTCTAAATGATCAATTAATGTTCCAATGAATGCGTTTAAATAATAGTATAACAAATCAAATCCTAATTATTGATAGGAAAGCCGCAAGACATTTCAATTTAATATTTTGGATTTTGGGTTAAATTTGTGTCGTGCAAGATCTCTAAAATGCATAATCAAATCCTAATGATCGGTAGGAAGGAATAGGGCATTTCAATTTAATACTTTGGATTTTGGGTCAAATTTGTGCAATGCAAGATCACTAAATGCATAGGAGGATTGACCTAGATAGGAAATTTGACATCTCAATTTCAAGAGTAGATATGTGATGTATAAATAGATAAACTATAAGAAACTATGTGAATATATGCAATTAAGGTAGAAATAAAAGTAAGTAGATATGTGAAAGCATGAAGAGATAAATTATGAGAATCTTAAATATTTGCAATTAAGGTAGAAATAAAAGTAAGTAGATATGTGAAAGTATGAAGAGATAAATTATAAGAATCTATGTGAATATTTGCAATTAAGGTAGAAATAAAGTAAGTAGATATGTGAAAATATGAATAGATAAATTATGAGAATCTATGTGAATACATGCAATTAAAGTAAAAATAAAATAACAAATATGTAAATGAATTAAAATAGCAAAATATACCATATATCAATATATGATTGTACTAAGACACTTCATCAATATAAATTTTATACTTAATAAAATTTAAAAATAAGTATACAAATTTCAAAATATTCTTGAAAATTCAGATGATTAAACTTGTCCCTACCTTAAATTCCATCCTAAATGTAATTAAAAAGGACAATCACATTCCAATTACATTGTACAGACATGATAAACATAAATCTCCTGTCTAAATCTAATTATAAATATTCTCCTGGCTGCAAATATTTCCATATAATCATCTCAAAGAAAGCAAAATTATATCTATTTAAATAATGTAAGTTAATAAGCGTTTGTCACTGACATTTGGTGGCTAACATCTGAAGTATAAAAGAAAGACAAGGATAAAAGCAAGACTCCAAGCATTATTAAACTCGAGATTTCAGTGATAACTGCATTGAAAAGAAAACTTACCATCCAACGTAGATAAGCCACATTCAAAATAGCACGATGCCAGCACAAAAATGATAACCCATGTAGCCTGCTAACAGCTGGTATTCAAGATAACCTCAATGTTATTGAATTTTCAATGGTAGTTTTCTAGCTCTAACTCTCTTGTTTGTTCTTAAGTAGGGGAGAGGGCTCCATAGTGGAGTACCTTAACTTTTACGTGTTTCATAATCTTATGTAGAAATTTCAAATCACTCTCAATTTTGTACAACAGTTTATTTGGCAACTCACATGCTTCTATATTTCATTTTAGGGCCAGATGATCAAATATGATGCCACATCAACATGTTTTTTGTTGAGGTATCCAAAAAAGCCCCCAAAAAAAGTGAGAGTACTGCACTAAGTCATGTTTTACTGGTGCGCTAAATCAGTTATCCCTTTCTGACCCAATATTCTTTTTTCTACTTCTGTAGACGGTTTCTTCAAATCTAAAACTTGACTCATGACATCTACACAATAGATTAGAATTTTGAGTAATAATTTTTAAAGAAGCATTATCGGAATGGCCTCTTCGTTTCCAGGTATCCTGATGCCTACAAATACTTCTTTGAGAAGAGTAAATTAATGTATGCTGTTGGGGATTAGAATTTGGACATTTTAAATACTAGTCTATCAAGTCAAATTTATAGTTGAAAGTAAATGAAAATATATAGGATTTAAAAAACACAAATTAAACAACAAAATATGCCATATATCAATCAACGATTGTACCAAGACAACAAGCATTTGCCAACTCATATTAAAGTTCACAAGCATTTGCCTACTGATATTTCCACAAGAAAGATAGCTAACATCTGACGGATAAAAACAGAACTCCAAGCATGATTAAACTCAAGATTTCACTGACAACTGCACTGAAATAAAAACTTCATAACCATCCAACATAGAAAAAGCATATTCAAAATATTACGATGCTGGCACAAAAGGAAAAGCCATTGTAGCCTGCTAATAGCTAGTATTCAAAATAACCATATATAAGAGTCTCAATACTATGCCGTTTCTGTATGCAACTCTATTTTAAGCAAGTTTCAAAGGTATCGTCCAGCTCTAACTCTCTGATCGCATGAAGTGCATCATTTATTCTTATTTCTACTTTTGTAGAAGCTTTCTTCAAATCTAAAATTTGACTCCCTGCCTCTGGACAGCAGCTGAAGATTGATAGTCATAATACTAAGGATGAAGCATTACCCAGAAGAAATACCCAGCATGGCCACTTCCATTGCCAGACATCGTGTATAGAGCCCATAAATACTTCTCACATTTGGAAAAAAATTTATGTGTGACCTAATTTCCATCTCTATTCCTGGTGCCATATTTCTTTCTTCTACAAGACACTGCATCCACAAAGGATAGTCAGAGAAAAAAGTGGAATTAAGTGTGCTCAGGTTAAATGAATAAATCTACCTAGAAGATAATATATATTACCTCATTTATTGTCACTTTTTCAAGGCTCGGAAAATTTCTCAGAATGCTGAGAAAACCGGACATACAGGGCAGCTTGCATCTTACAAATGAAATTCTTCTCGTTGTTTTGGCAGCTGACAGGCTTTCAAGTAGCCAAAAGTCTGATACAATGACATCACAAAGAGATGTAGGGCACTTCACTTTAAATGAAGATAATTCAGAATAATGGTTTCCTTGCCGAGCCCCAAATTGACAATCGAGTATCACGAGTTTCATCAATTGAGGGCAATCCACATTCAACGTTTGAAAGGCGCAGTATATCATCTTCAAATATTTGAGATTTTGTGCACATATCTTCAAATTGTTAAACCAATAACATTCTCTGAGTCCCAAATTTTGAAGCTGTGGGCAAAGTGCTATAAAGTTTTCTATTATATTGTTTTTATTGTCTATGAGAATAAGGTGTAGAGAACATGATACGAGGCAAGGAAAGCCTATACAAGAGTTGGGAATTTCAGCAAGGCATAAGTTTCCAAGTTTCAAAGCAGTGAGCGTCTGACAAGCAAAAAGAGTGGTAGGAATTAGGGTGAAATCATTTCTTATACCAATTTGTTTCACTCCTTTTACCCTTATACACTCAATCCATTCCTCTATTTTCTCAGTGTTGGTACACCGAGAGGGGGGATCGAAGAAAAAACTTGGAAGAGATGCAGAATGTTGTTGAAGAATATTATCTATTATGTCTATGTACTTACATGTTGTCGTTTCAGAGCAAGTTACTGGGCAGATCCAAGCGAAAAACTCCCTAGAGAAGTTAAGACAGGGAATTTTTGTCCAGAGCAAGTTACTGGGCAGATCCAAGCGAAAAACTCCCTAGTGGAGAGGATGGAGGATCTTACAGCGTCTTGCAACGAAAGCTTTGACAGAATTTCAGATGACAGTATGTTATCTGCCAAGTTGCTTAGCCTATCTTCCTCTAACGCCATTGCTTGCAACCCACCAGCTCAAGCTTATATACAACTACTACAGAATTCACGATTTCTGTATAAACCCTTCAAATTTGAAGAATCAAAGCGTTGCAGCCCTTAGTAAAACCCTTTTTCTTCTTTTGCTGGTGCGGTTTGCAAGGAGAAATTTATTTGCATTTAGCCAACCAGAAACATTAGTCTCCGCCCATATGGGCAGGGACTAATAGTTATCTGGAGTGTGTGATCGTAAATGCTGAAGATAATAGCATCTAATCTTGTACTGCGTATCAGATTGCTTGATTTAAAACATAAAGAAACTAAGGCAACTCATAATGTTTAACAATGATAATCATAGTGAGATGAGTCTGGAATAAGTAGAGGTTAGAGGTTGACAGGAAAAGGATTAAGCGACCATACTTTAGTACAAAATAAGTACGAAGAATGTTAATAGCCATTGAATAGCATTAAAAGACTCTTTAAAGAGATAAGATACTCCGTAAGATTTCAAATTTAAAGGGTTTCATTATTTCATTTTTTTTAATTTTTTTTTCTTCAAGGACACAATTTTATAAAGAAATCTAATTGTGATTAACAATTGTGAAGGCTTCGAAACAACTTCTATATTATTAAATATTTTGAAGCAATAAGTTTTTTTTTTTTAATATTGTAACGGGTTTTTTTTTAGTACTCTTTTATATTTATATAATTAATATTATTTATTATCTTTATTTAAATTTTTACGTTTCTTTAAAATTGATTATTAATTTGTTTCAATTTTTTATTGTTAGCTTTATGTAAGTTAAGGTTAATTATGTTTATGGTATTGATTATTCTAGAAGGTATAATATATAATTTATAATAATTACATTTAAAACAAGGGACACATTATGATATGGTTCTAGGAAAATTCACCCCAAGCAATTCATCGCTGCGGTGAATTTTCCCACGGTGAATTGTTGGCGGTGAATTCTCTGTCGGTGAATTGTTGGCAAGTGAATTTTCTGTATGCCTTATGATATAATTGTTGTTTTATAGTTCTAATGTTACAAGTTTAACATATGTCAATTTAGAATAGAATTTTGTGCATTTTGAGGAAGCCTTTGTTGTTTTGTCTTTTGTGGATTTGTTTGCAAAGGTATTGTTTACAATGATTTATTACTTCTTAGGTATGCTTTGGTGAGTGGTTGTTAGTGTATGCAAATCATCTCAATTTTTGTGTATGTTTTTGTATATTTTGTGTAGGTGAAATTGTTTGTCAAGGATTAGGTGTTGTGGTGAAAATGTGAAAGCTTTATTTTAGTTCATTTGTTTTTAGTCTGTTGTGAGTGATTGGGGGATATGGTGGAATGGGGAAGGTGATGTGGGTTTGTAATGTTATTGGATTTTTTGTTGGAGGGGATTTTGATGGAAGTTTTGGTTTGTAACTATGATTTAATGATTTTCAAATCAGTGGAATTCTCAAAAGTGGAATAATTTCTTTGTGTGTATTTTTAACTATGGTTTATTCCTTTCTAGTTGTAGCTTATTGAATTTACTATTGGTAGATGATTTTTTTTGTGTTCTTTTGCAGGTGTAAAAAGTAGATGTTGGTGTCAATGGTTGTCGTTGTGCAAGTGAATGCACACCATGGGTGAGGATAGTTGGTGAAAGAAGAGAAAGTTTTGGGTGTGGTTTTCCTAAGTTATGGTTTGTTTGTTTTATGACTTTGATTTGTTGATTTTTGTATTGTTGAATTTTACAAAGGGTAACTAAAAAAATTAATTATTGTTGTGTTTAAATAATTTATTTTTATTGTGTCAATATATTTTGGAATGGATATAATGGATTGTGTTAGAAAGTGAGGTGGACATTGAATATAATTTATGTATTTAATGAGATTAAGTGACTTGAAATTACTTTAAAGTGAGTTGAGAGATGTGATAGAGTTGTTATTAATTTTTTGTGCATTGTGATTATTAATAGGTCAATATATTTGGTAATGAACATAATACATTATGTTAGAATAGCATTAGATGAAAAAGTGAGGTGGTACTTGAAGATAATTAATGTTTTTAATGGCATTAAGTGAATTGCTAATTAATTTAAACTGAATTGAGAGTGGTGACAGAGTGATTATTATTTTTTTGAGGATAATTTGAATCTATTGGTATCAAATATGGTGAGCAGAGTAGAGGTTGTTGGTCGTGGAGAGCGAAGGTGAAGGAAATTATGTATAGTGATGAGAAACTTGTAGATAATTTTGTTGGTAAGGAAATATGAGGTTTGGTAAATGCAAATTTATTTCTTTGAAAGTGCTTGTTATTGAATTGCATTGTGTCATAGTTTTTGGCATGTTGCTCAAAATTTTGTTGTTCAATACTATTTAGTAGCCATCAAGTTGAAAAAAATTAAATGTGAAGAATGAAGTATACTTGTTAGGGCTATGAAATGGATTCTATCTTAGAAAATTCTCTATGGAGGATGGCAAATAACAAGTTGGGACAAATAGATCTTGAAGAATTTTGGAGATGAATGAGGAACAAACCCAAGACGACAATGGGTGAGGCCACTTTTCAAAGTGGGCTAGCACATGCAAGAGGGTTTCCAGTGTCTGTCCAATGTGTGCATCTAGCAATGGATTGCATTAAATACTAAGAACTTGGGGAAGGGAAATTGGGAGTGTTGATGGGAGGTTGGTAGCTAAATTAGATCAAGCCTGAGCTATAACCAGTGTGTTTAAAACTTCCTAACATAAAATCTTATGCAAATATGAACATGTAGATTGATAAAAGTTATTTCATTGAGAGAAAAGTTAGATGCTTGAATAATATTGTGAAGCAATGGTTAAAGAAGGAAAGGAAGATAAAGTCAAATTTTCTAAAAGGTCCTGTTAGGTCTTAATTTAGTGAAGATCATGTCATATATCATAATGTTATTGCATAGAGTCAATGGAGATGAGGAAAAAAGTTCTTTTTAGTATTGGATGCATCAATTCATTTTCATAATAGGTTATGAATCCCAATATGTTGATTGGTGAAAGTTAATTAGTAACAATTTACATCATCAACTTACAAATTTTGAGAATACACGAGTTTTACATTAGATCATATTTGTTTTATGTTATTTTGCTAATATGAATCCATGGTCTGAGCTTGATGAAGTAGGATTTTATGATGAAGCAACTAATTTATATCCTCATTTACAATTGAATCTTAGTGTAGACACCTAAAATTGACCATATTTGGTCAATTTATCCCTATTTCATCTAATTCCCCATAATTTTTACTAATTGAATAATATCCTATTATTTAATTAATATTCAATCTATCAACCTTCATCCTAATCCATTTCTTCTATTATCCCTATGTCCTAGCCTAAAGTAAATAATTAATTTTAATTATTTACCCCCATCCTATTCATCTATTAAATTGAATGAACACCTTTATTTATTTAATTTAATCCCCAAATCTTCTTTCATCCAAATAGGAATTAAATCTAATCATTTAATTCCAAAATTTCTCTCTCCAAATGTCACATCCTCTATATTCTCCCACTTGCACTAATCCTAATCCTAATCCCCACCTAACCTACCCACTAATAATGTGTACACACTTAATCCTTGATTAAGTGGGTCAACCTCCCATCACATCAAGCAGATGGGATTGGTACATGTCACATGGGCCTTGTCCCATCATAGTACCCTTGTCCCTATCAACTTATTTCATCATGCCACTTGGCATAATCTCATGAGTTGAGAGATCACCTCTCATTTCAATCCTTGATCCCAAAATCAAATCTTATCCCTCCATCTATTTTCCTCCAATCCTATATATCCATCACTTAACCATTTATCAAAAAATCTCACTCATTTTCACTGGAGTGTTATTATGTTGCCAAAATTTCTAGTGAGCACACATCAAAATCAAACATATTAGGAAAATCTACACAACAGGAGGCTCAACTTTCTATTCTATGCTTGCTTAAGCTTTCTATCGCCTAATTTGAGTGTTTCTTTGCTATTTGTTTTTGTTTAGTTTGATTTCTATAAATCATTCATATAAAGCACAAATTTCATGCACATGTTTATGGCATGCTCTGTGGGACCCACGTCACAAGTCTACTAATCATTTTTCTTGCAGTTTTTCATTTTTTTATATTTGCAAGTTTTTCATCCAGGGGTGGATTTGCTACACGGGTGGCTCCACTATCTTTAGGGATGGTTCTTCCTTCATTAAGGGTAGATGTGATTTGGCTCTTAGCTCCCAAATTATTACTATCTCAAAAGGTCGACCTACAAACTTTAGAGGTGGATGTGATTCACAAGTAGATACACCATCTTCAGGGGTGGCTCTTCCTTCTTGACAAGCAGATACACTTTGGGCTTTGGTCCTCTCAACCACTAATAGTCACAAAGGAAAATTCATTACAGGAGCAGATACACCATCTTCAAGGGTGGCTCCGTTAAACCTTCAGAGGTGGATCTGTAGCTACATAAGTGGATATGCTTGTACATGGGTGGATACACACATGATCAGCTTTGCACCTACATAGGCAGCTCCACTTGTATAAGGGAATTTCCACTAAACTTCTAGAGGTGGATCTGAAAGCTTCAAAGATAGATACACCAATGCATGAGTGATGTTACAGATAGATAACTACAAAAACTTTAAGGGAAAATCCACTCTGTTCTTGGGTGGTTGTGCAACCTTTAGTAGTGGATCCACTCTGTTCTTGGGTGGTTGTACTCTATTCTTAGGCGATTCCGCTCTGAACATTAACAAAAAGATAAGGTATACAAAAATCAATTTTGGGTGAATTTTTTATATCACTTTATGAATTTCCTTTCCAAAAAAATTCTTTGAGGCCTTTGCTCGCAGACCCCTTACGTAGGAGATCGTGTTCATCCCCATGCACCCCCTATTATTGGGGTAGGTGTCCCAACCCCGTTTAGGTTAACATTAATTTTCTTTTGATCATTTTTGGAATCTAATCATCTTCTTGTGTAGCTTGATATCACTTGACAAAGACCAAAATCAAACTACTAACATATCTTCTACAGGTTCAAGTTTGAAGACTTATTTCTATCACTAATCTAAGCACACTTCAATATAGCTAAAGGATCAATTTACACTATTTACTATGTTTGGGATCATTTTTTGACATATGCTCTCCCCTTACACCATTCAGTGAGACTAGGGATCATATATCACAAATCAATCCAAGTCCTTTATGTTACCTCAATGTTCTAGTTTGTGTGTATGCTCTCTGCTTGTGCTACGTGTTAGCTTAGAGATTAGAAACAACTAGCATTTCCTTCCATTTAGGAGGTCTGATTAGGGATTTCATCACCCCAAGGGAAAACATTAACCACATGAACTAGTGAGGTATATAAAGGGGGAGAATAAAAGTTGTACCCCAATCTAGTCACATCATGTTTAGCGAAGCTTTAATACTCAAGTGATTTTGAGCTAAGAGTGTAGGGTTGGTTTGAACGGCTTGAATGATGCTCCCAAACCATGCTTGTTATGGGATAGTGTTCACAGATATGCCTCACATACCCTCCTAGTATTTAGAGGATGCACTAGATTACCTTGTACTAGTCTAGCTTAAGAACTTTTGTTCATTGCTTAGAGTGGTGTAGGGTACAGTATCATGCATGAAGCTACTCACCATGTATCTCCCTAAGTAGAGGTAGGAGTTCTTTAGGGAAGGTCTCAAGACCTTCAAAGAAAGAGAAAAGGTGAGCCTATTATTTTACTGCACCTATGCCACTAGATCCCTATCTACAAACTCTTGACTAAGTGATGCCTCACATCAATCTTGAGATACTAGCCTCACAACTAGTGGGCCTACACTAAGTTAAAAAACCTACTTGACTATTATAGGCTTGTGCTTTATGGTATGTATTCTTGTTCATACCAATGCATATCTTTAGTCCATCCTATCATCAATCCATCTTGTGTCTATCTTATTACAGTCTTTAGTCCTTTTGTGATTTTTCTAGTCATCCTTAGGAAACTTTCTACTCTATTCTTGGGTGGATTTTCCTAAGCAATCATTCCCAATCTTTATCTAGTAATCCTTAGGTGATTCTTCTCTATTCTTGGGTGGATCCTCCTAATCCATCATCTCTTTTCCTTGTCTAATTAGTCTTTCCTTCTTAGGTGAATGGTCCACTCTATTCTTGGGTGAATCCACCTAGTCATCATCCCACCATCCATAATTCCTTCTTGGGTGGATATGCCTTGTCCATAAGCGGCTTCCCCCTATCCATAGGTAGAGCCACTTTCACCCCATTAATCCATCCTTCTTAGGTAAATACTCTCTATCCATAAGTAGATCCATCTTCACTCAGTCCTCCTAGATAGGTAGATATGCCTTGTCCATACGTGGATCCATCTTCACTCCATCATTCCTTCTTAGTTGGATACACTGTATCCATAGGTTGTTTCATCTTCACTCAGTCATCTTAGATAGGTGAATATTCCCTATCAATAGGAAAATCTATCTTCACTCCATCATTTCTTCTTAGGCAGATACACCTTGTCCTTATGTAAATCCATACTATCCTTGGGTGGATCCATTCGCCATATAAAATATAGAGATCAAATCCTTCCTATCACAATTAGCTAGTGTCCTCCTAAGTACAAAACACTAATCCAATCATTTTTCCTCTCCATATCCATCTCCAAACAATCTCTTTTATCTTTTAGACCACCATCAACCTATCCAAAACATCACCCCCTTTATAAAGGAGTCAGCTAAGCCCATCTTATCGATATCCAAATTATTCACAATCCAAAATCCAACCTCATCTACTTAATCAAGATCCTAAAATCCTAAATCAACCATCAATCATAAACCCTCATTCAAGCTATTTCACCTCGATTCAAAGGTATAGTTTGTATTGACATCTTCTCTTTCTTGAGAACTTAGCCTACCTCAAGTAGGAATCCATCCTAGATTGAAATTTGACATATGATCTAGACCATAGTTGAGAGGATATTATCATCCATGCACCCAACAATCATCTCATTAGTTTAGATACATCCTTTAACATTAGGAGTCCCTCCCACCATATCTTCTAATTCATCCTAATATGAGCTTAAATAAAATCCTAAGTTGAGCTTAATCTATATCCCAATTTGAGATTTAGTACAAATACATCCAATATCTTCTGATATCAGAATAAATATTAAGATCCCTTCTTCCACATTTTTCTAATCCATTCCATTCAACTTCTAATCGTCTATTTTCATCTCTTCCATCCATACCTATCCAATCCAACACTATGAATCCTTATCCTTCATCAACACAACCAGAAATAGTGATCAAGGGAGATCTCAATTACATTGAAGATGACATTGAAAGTCTTGTTGATCAAATGAGTGTCAAATAGATCCCTTTGATGCTATGATTTCTATCAAGCTTTCCCCAAGCATCTCCCATAATCCAATCAAACATCCAAGCTATCAAATTATGCTTCCATCCACACACACTAGCAATCCTTATGCTACCTTTGACAAGGGAATCCATTAGCTCCCCCATCTACATCTCCATCCTATTCCTCATCCACATCTCCCCCTTATCTATCTCCCACATATCCCTCTCATCAAAATATCCATATCTCTATCTTCTCCTCTAGCCATATTTCAACCTACATCCTTGCATAACACTATCACCTTCATCCCTAGTTCAAATTCACAATCCCATTACCCTCCAAACCATCTCTCAATCCATAATCCTACTTCTCCAATCCATGATCCCAATCCACCATCCACTTTCTCCTATCTCAATCCACCATTCACTTCTTCCTATCTCACTCCACCTTCCACTCCCTCATACCTTAATCTTCCCTCCACTCTATCATACTTCCCTTCTCCATCTAATCCTAATCTAAAAATCCATCATCCTATTCCTCAATCCATTCATAATTCTTCATCTATTCCCTACCCTCCATGCAAGTCTAAAATTTACAAGTATCTCATTACAAATGTCATCCAAGGACTCATAACAAAGAAGTAACCACCACATCCACATCCCAAAGTTGTGAGGTCATACCACCCCATTCCACCATGTATGTTCACTAGTTATGAGACCCTTCTCTATCCCATTCCTATCATTCCTCTTATCACTCCTAACACCATCCAAGCCATTGAAGCCAACCAACCTATCAAAGCCACCAAATCCAATCCCCATCTCATACTACTAGAATTATCTAACCCATTGAAACCATTCAACTCCTACCCCCATCTCCCACTCCTAGCATTAACCAGACCCACTCTCATGAACTTCATGAATCCTCTATCCTTCCATCTACCCCATCTAAGGATTTCATAAACACTCCTCTACTATCACACCACCCACTCAAGTTGACACATACCAAGATCTTGTTCCAAAACATACCAATAAATCCCCTTATCTAAATTAGGATCATAGCATCCCATCTACTCCATCTCAATATCATAGTACCTCCTTCACTCCATCCCATGATTCCCTTATCAATAAAGACCCTACCATGATCCCTTATCATCCCATCCTCCAAATAAAGATCCTATTATCCCATCTACTCCATATCATGATACTTTATCACCACCTACCCAAAATCCTCCAACAACACCTCCATATACCCTTTTTGGACTCTTACATTCACCCATGGTGGTTCTCCCATAGTAGAAAAACAAATAATATGCACCACCTATCCTCCACCTAATAATGGACTCGCATCATGCTTCCAAAATAACAAGCATCCCACTATAAACAAAATGCTCAAGACCATGAACTATTAAGACAAAGGCTTACGCCTTCATGAGCAAGGTATATTGGAGCCCATCCATGTCAAAGAAAATCCACGTGCACACTTGGCCTTGGTTACATATCTCAAGGCTCACAATCCAAAAATGTTGGTGCAACCTTTGTACATCCTAAGCGCGCCTCTTTAAAATGAACGATAGGCACTTCCCATCACTCCACCAAACAATTTTTTGCCATCCCCCTCCTCCATCATATAACCTCAAAACAACTATCCATATCCCTCCTTCATCTTCCAAATCCATTTTGGGTCCTCATGTTCCATAATCCAACATCATATATCCTCCATCTACTAAATCCATTTTGGTCCATTACACCCCAAAATTCTATCCTCCATCTTATCCTACTCATCCCTTTATCCACTAATCACCTATCCCTTTCACCCATCATCCACATCCCCCTCTCATAATCGCTAATTAGGATCAACAAAGGTACATCTCCATGAATATCCTCCAACATCCACCATCTATTCACCATCTCCAAAATCCTACCTCTATCACTACATTCATATTTTCTCCACATCATTAATCTCCTCACACCCATATCATTACTATCGGTAGCACTTTGGATGCCAAAATAAAAATGTATAAATCCAAACATCCACATGAATCTAATGATCCCCATGTCTCCATAAACATACATGATGAAGAAAAGAAAAATCCAATCCAAAATCCAAATCAGTCTCAATGGCTACATAGGTCCACCAAAGAAAAAATAAAAACCATGTGGATCATAAAAGAAAAATATGTAATGCATTCAAATGAATAATCCATAATAAAATCCAAAGTTGCTACTCCAAAAGCTAAGAATCCCCATCCTCTATCTCCTAAATCCATTTTCAATCACTATATCCCAAAATTCACTATCCTAACCCCTCCATCATCCCCACATTCTCCATCCATTAATCCTCCTATCATTCCACACCCACCACAATATGTGACAATGTTAGTCCTATTAGCATCTCCCCATCACACTCCTCTCCCATCATTCCATCCATACAATTTCCAACATCCCATCCATTATCCCACATATCTCCCCCATGAAATCCCTTTAATCCATTCCCTTTCATAATCAATCCATCTTAATAAGGTTGTACCAACATCAAACTGTAATGATGGAAAAATGTCCCCCTAACTTGGCCTTGATTTAATGTTGTAATATGTCCTAACATGTTCACATTAGGTCTTGGGCCCTTGTGAACTAAATGAACTTATTGGCTCCTTGTTTAAAGTGTTGTAAAGTGTTGTAACACACTTTCACACTTTTCTAGGGTTTTCATTAATAATTGGGCTTTTTTATGCTCTAATTGGCCCTATTTTGCATCCACAAGCCCCATTTAATTCATCTTTTCGAGGTTAATCTTGACAAAAATCATTACCCAGTCATAATTTAGGTGTTTCAGGCTTGAATGACCTAGATTTAGTGATCTAGGACTCATTTGCCACCTTGGGAAAATGATTCCCACCTAGATTTTTTGGTCTCGAGTTTGGTTTCACACATTTCTAAGCATTTTTAAATTTGGTCCCAAAAAACTAGGGCTGGTGGGACTCATTCTCCACCTTGGGTGAATGAGTCCCGTGTGGCCAAAAATTAAAATTAATTTAAATTTTTGGCTGGATTTTATCCTCCTAGATTTGATGTTAGCTTGTAGTGTTGTAATGTTGATAATTCTTACATAATTGAGCATAAATACAAGGTTCTTTCATTCATATTCAGATAAGACTTTTGTGAGAGCATATCTAATAGAAAATTGAGTTCACAAGAGCATTCAAGTGTCTTCAAGAGCATATTATCAATCATTTTAGAGCAGCATTCAAGCATCAATCATCATGTCAAGGAATTCATGCATCATGTTTGTTTTGGAGCTCACAATTGTGACGTAGGGTTTTATGATTCAAGCTAGCATTTCATTCAAGATCTACCACATCCAAGTAAGATTCAAGATCTACATCCATTAGAGCCATTGCATACATGTTCTCAACACTTAATTGATAGGGTTTGGTGAGTTGCAACATCTTATTTTGTTCATTCATCATTCTCCATTACTATTTCATCCTATTTCAAGGTTTGATTACCTAAACGAGGTTTGACCAAGGAAAACCCCTATCCACTAACCCAACAACATTTTCCCCTCTCCTTTGTGTGTGATTTTTAGGTCTAGGTTGAAAATTCCTAAGGAAAAAGATTGGAGAAAAGTTGTCAAGTCACTCAAAGTTGTAAAACTTGTCATCAAGTCTTGAAGAACATTCGAGAACACCTATAGGTTGCAAATCATGGTTTTAGATCTAGAAATCAATTAGGAAGGATAGAGTAGACAAAGAGGAGAAAGATCAAACTTTGAAGCTTTAGAAAACCATAACTAGACTGACTCGCCACTTCTGGCAAATGAGTCCCACTTTCATTCAAAATTCATATTTTTGCAGATTCAGATACCCTTTTGGTAGATTCTTTTTCCCACACAGAAACCCAAAATCTAGACTAATTCACCCAGTTTGGTGAATGAGTCCCACTCAACATTAAAGATATATTTTTCTATGTTTCAGACCTCCATCTAGCCATTTCTATATTTCTAGGTGCACACATTATTTTATGTAGCTTTCTATGTTGTTTCATTCACATTTTTAGGTCATTTTGTAGGTCATTGCATTGAATTAGGGTTTAGAGTTGCATCTTGTATTCCATTAGTCTTTCCAAGTTCTTACTTGGTGGTGAACCCCTTATTAGTTTGCATTCAACACTTAGGATATCCCTCTTGCAAAATCTCTTTCTCCTTCACATTGAGATCTCAAGGGTTATCCTTGAATGAAATTGGAGAAGTGGATGTGCTCTATGTCCTAAAACCATATGATAGCACCATACCACATTTTCATCATTTCATTTTCGTGAACTTGTATTTAGAACATTGAAATTTTTATTTGGAGTGCATCATCATCCTAGATATTTCTTGCATTAACATTGCATTTAGGTTTGCATTGGTTAATTTGCGTTCTAGGGTTTCTAATTTTGCATTACTGAAAGATCATATAGCTTTCATTTTGCATCTCATTTCATTGAAAATAAAACAAAATATGCATTTTC